>JAVHJQ010006378.1:378-26716 GCA_031306095.1 Pyricularia sp. CD86 | reverse complement strand
GCATAAGCGTAGCGCGTGGAATTTACTGGCCAAGCCCAAGATTTTACTTCACTCGAAACGACGGGGAAAATGACGTGGTTATCCATAATGTCCCATAGCAGTACAGATAATTTTTTCCATTTCCTACCAATGCAAATGATGATCCATTTTGTGTACATCCAATATTCCCTTTTCCAAATGCAGATGTTCCCCAACTCCATAAACGCCTCGTCGTACAGCAAAACGCTGGCGGCTTCAAAACGAGCAAATGCTGGTTGGGTATATGATCAACGCCTAGAAGCTGATTCCGATGCTTTGTATGCAAAGCCGTCTTATAACGGCCAAAAAAGATGTAAAAGAACATGGCAAAAGTGCCAATGCCCGCCAATATGCGTTGCAGTAGAAAGACCTTCAAGGTCACAATCGGGTGAATGGTTTGCGGCTTGTCCCTCGTGAATAGTGCTGGTAGTTCGACTCGTGTACGCTCGAAACTAGGTCGCATGCCGAGTTTTCCAGTGAATGATTCAAGTAATTAATTAGTGTTCCGTCTCGAATGTTTTGCTTTTGTAATGATGCGTATGTAGTAGCTGGCTTGCTGGCTGGCGCATCAGCACTCCTTTTCGCATTGGAAGCCGACAGAGTATCGATAATCGGTGCCATCCCATTGAATAGGAATCATGGTGAGAATGTTAGTGAAGCACGTGCCGTCCTTGCGGAAGTTTGGTACTTCTAGTTGAATCTCGCTGTTGCCGTCGACAGATCTGCGCATATCTTGAATCAAGTTCTTGGATACGTGCTGGCGTGTCGATCCTTGGCGAACGGTGCCGTTCTCAGGAGGCGCCTGGAGAAAGCGACAGTTGCGGCCGATCACTTCCTCTTGCGAGTAGCCCGTCAACTCGAGGAAAGGATTCGTTGCATACACGATGGGCGTGTCAGGAAGTGCAAGATCGCAAAGGATCATGGCGCAAGAAGAGTCGATGGGGCCAAGGTCTATCTGAGGGTTCGGCCTAGCTGCGACTCGGAACTGAGAGGTTGACAATTAGCCAACCGTATACTATACTGCAAAAGGCCAAAGAGTCTTGGCTTGGCTTACAAGAATATCGAGCATGTTGATACCACTGTGAGAGTAAAGACCCGGGTAGATCAACGAGTCTTGTCGTTGTTGGTAGTGGGAAGAGCCATGCTGTGAAGCCCTGTGTTCTTCCTCAGCTGTCTGGTGTTATATTAGCTTTGCTGTATACTGGTATGGCTGGCATAGGTGTCGGACCTCCGAGCCAACTGTGAGCATCATTTCGAAGACATACATGTAATGCGGCCAACTCCCATGTGTTCATTGCCATATGTTGTGTTTCTGGCTTATGACGCTTCAAGACAGGTTGAGGACGGTACCTGCAGACGTCCACAGGTCCCCGGCCATGGGCAGGCAACGGATATGAGTTCAACATTGTGAAGAGGTCGTTTGTGTTTGACGATAGAGACAAAAAAAAGTTGAAAGTTCAAATCGAATATCAATCGGACGGGGCGAAGAATAAAGAAGGTTGATAAGCTCAGAATGAGTTACTCCTTTGGTGTGGGTGTAAGTTACAGTCACAAAGGATGCAAGCAAACAGAGTGTACACGTCGAAGGGATCTTGGCTGGGGAAGAAGCTCTCAATGGTGATTGGAGGCGAGAAGGTATAAATGTGTGTTAGTGTGAGTGGTTGTATAGGTAAGGCAGGTAAGTACCTGTCACGATAGATAGATACCCTAGGACAGTGGGCTGATGATGATGCACAGAAAGCAACAGGGAAGGGGCCGCAGAAGGGCTAAATGTGAATGAGGTGATATCCCACGCTCAAGTCCAATAATGTTGCAGAGGTTCATGCGTAAAAGGGATAAATATATTTCGCTCCTACACGAAACGGCATCGCCCTGGTGGGGATGACAGCAACCACCTGCGAGGGATCAGGATCGTGGTGCTTGTTGGTTAACTTGGTTTCTCGCTGGAACAATGCTTATTGGTGGCGTGGCCTTGGTCGTGGGTGGGTTTTTGTCTACATTGAGTACAGGGCATTTTGTCTGCGAACAGACGGTAGAATGGGGCAATCGACGACATGTTTTTATTATGCGGGCAGTTTCTGATCTGGTTCGATCTCCAGGTTTGACAATTGTGGTGTTGAGATCGGAGGTGGAGCGCCGGTAGGCTACTGAATCGGTGACATGGAGAGTACCGGTAGTAACGTGTGACCTTTTTGGCCTTGCTGTGTACCTCTAAGCGCAGTCAAGCTACCTGCCTTACTAGGTACGTGGTGGTAATGGATCTGAAAACAGCAGCCAGCAGCAGCAACAGCAGCAGCACAAGCCAACCGGCCGCCCAAACGGCGTGGAATCCATTTTGGGGTCCGCTGCAGTAAGCAACCTATTGTGAATCAAGACGAGGCGTCGACAGGGTGCGGGAAAAAGTCGCTCGGGGTGATTGCTTCAATGCAAAAACCCGCCATCGAGATTGACACACAGGCCATTTGCGGTGGTTGAAGGTCATAAAGGGGATAAAGCTTCGATGTGTTCGACGACAAGCAAGGATGTCCGATCTACAGTCATCGAGAGGGTGCTTGCCAGATCGGGCGATCTGATTCGACCATCAGATGGCGCAGGCCCCACTATATTTAACACCACGGCACTTGTATCAGGAAAACACTGTCATCACCGTTACTAGGACTTGGGTGCTTCTTGTCCCTAGCCTAGTAGCCACGGGTAGTTTATTCCGTGGCGGTATTCCCCCAATTTGCCGTGGTACGATTCGTTAATGAAACAGACAAACTCTGAACGAGACTGGAATAATTCCACCGGGACTGTAGACAAGGTAGACTACCAAGTACCGTCGCTGCTCGAGATACGAGGCGAACCTGTCTACCATCTCGATAAACATGATTGCTCGATCGCCAGGACCCCACACGTAATTACGTGTCTTAAGTAGCTACGTCGCAACTGGATGTACAACCGATGCGATCGGACGTTCATCGCGATTCGAACACGCACCAACTGTCAGTAGGTAGGTAGCATGAGAGTACCTCGTCATTGTAGGCGAGGTACTTAACTGCGCAGTTTATGTGGATCTTAAGCCCAGCCACGTCGATGACCCTGCCAAGCCTTCCAGTACAGTACCGGGGCACATCTCTGATTTTCCGAGGCTCCGATGCAGGGTAGGCAGCCACAATGCACACAAAATTGGTATAGGGTAGGTACCAAGATCATGCCGATCACTCGAACGCGTCTAGAACTCGTCGAAACGCGTTAACGACACCCCACCTCGATGGACGACCAACTTCGTCACAGCCATCTCCATTGTATTTTCCCACGCCTCAGGGAAATCCCATAGCGACACTGCCATCGAGGCCTAGACATCTACAAAACCAAATCATGTCCAGGCGCCTAGTAAAAGGCTCCTCCTCCGGCCGGCGGACCGACAACGCCGCAACCTACACCCCATCCATGCCGGCGTACCAAGCACCCGCTTTCCCCCTCAGCGACGAAGGCCGCCGCGCCCTGTCGAGCATCAGCGGCTCGGGCGACCTGGCCGGCGCCTACGAGACGCAGCTGTCCCGGTCTCTCAAGCACCTCCCGACCGCCGTTGCTACCATCAACGACCGCCTCAAGGCGCGCCGCGACGACGTCGACGCCGCCGCCCGCCGCCGCCGCAACCAGGGCTCCACAGAACCCACCCCGGCCGACGAGCAGGCCGAAGAAGCCCTGCGGCGGCTGGAGCGCGACGTGCCCCGCCTCGCCCGCGAGCTCGAGGCCGCCGACCGCGCCGCCATCGACGCAAAGCGCGCACTGCTCGACCTCAAGGCCGCGCTGCGCGAGGCAAATACCTCGCTGCAGCAGGTGCAGCCGCGGCAGATGCGGGATAGGGCTGGCGACGGTGGTGGTGAAGGGGGTGAGGCGGCGACGCGGTTCGAGGATATCGAGGATGTGGATGAGTTCCTGGCAGCGGTGCGCGCGGGTGCAAATGGGGAGGACGACGGGGACGCCGACGAAGAGGAACGGCGTGGGCCTCCTGCTCCACTACGTCTATTTAGGGAGTCGCGCGCAAGGCTAGCGGCAGAGTACGAGGCCGAAGGAGTGTTTGAGAAATATGCAGAGAACAACGACTACATCGTCTTCAAGCGGCACTGGCACGACGGTCTGCATCCCAACGAGGACAAGGCCATGCCGGACGCGAGCCGCTGGTTCAATGAGGACGGCAACCCGCGGCTGGACGAGGATGGCGGCGACGATGACGATGACGATGACGATATCGCCTACGGTCCCGCTGTAACAAGTACCAGGTGTCCCATCACGTTACTACCCTTTCAGGAACCAATCACCAGCAAGAAGTGCAAGCACACATTTGAAAAGTCGGCAATCGTATCCATGTTTCGCGGCCAGGGCGAGAAAGACTGTCCAATGGGGGGTTGTGTAAAGGTACATCGCCTGATCTTGGCTACTGTAGCCACAAAAGCTCACTTTGAGCTGCGGCTTGGCTGGTTTTGACGCTAACCAATCTTTTTTACTCCTGCGTACAGAAGCTCACCTTTGCCGACTTCCATGAGGATCCTATAATGAAACGCAAAATCGAGCGCGCCAAGCAGCGAGAAGCACGTGGCGCCGAGTCTGATGGAGAAGGCGAAGAGGACGATGACGGCGATGATCCCGACGCCAGCATGGTGGAAACTGGCGCAAGGAACAAGGGCCGGCCTATTAAGCGCGAACTTAAACGTGGATCCTCGCCATCTTGAGACATGGACTGATCTGACAAACCCCTTTCGGTTACTTCCATTTCAACTGCGGAACCCTCTTTAGTGATACCCCTATTTTAGTCATCCCATTTATATGCTTCCTAAAAGTTGAGAACTGAGGTAGCATCGCGATACCGCATGCAGTTAGATATTTACTAGTATGTACTGATTCTGACGCAGGTTAGGCCAACTGGTCGAAACAAGGAAGAATATAAAACATGTACCAGAACTAATTCAGAATGACATGTGTTCATGTCAATAAACTCTCCGAATTATCCGCGACCTGGGCGACTGCATCTGTTGGGCGGCTCCATGTCCGAATGTGACCTTTAAGACGTCCGAAGTCATTAGCAAGTGCTCCAAAGCCGATCGGGTATCGCACCCAGCCAACTTAGACTCTCGGGTATTGCCTGAACTTACCACTCTTACAACTAGTCATTATGGCGTCCTCTGTGAACTCAAGCCAGCATAATGGATCTTTATCGATCTTGATAGACTGCAAAGCGATCGATTCAGTTGTTAGTGACGAACTCTACCATGGAACCTATTTAATTTTCATTGATGAAGGGTTAAGATCCTTACACAGACAGGCGGCAGTTGCGCTGTTGCCGCCTGAGCTTGAACCGACTGCAGCAGAGACAGCTCAGCTCCTTGGCTAGATGCAGTAGATTCAGAACGAACCCTTGTTGATGACGTGTTTTGGGTTTCGGCACGTTGTAAAGGCGGCTGGTGGATCGATGGCTGATATTTGCGGAAAATATAATGTTAGTCTCAAACCATCATCCCATAACCCACTCAGTCCAGACCCGATGAGGATCGATTTGAAAGCAGAAACCACACGCGATCGCGATCAAACGGCTTACCGTAGCTTTGGGCCGATGCAGCATCCCGACGTTGAAATCCCACAGACAAAGCCGGCAGTCTTCGGCGACGCTGCCGAATCGGTAATTTTTGTCGTCGCATCTCCAGGGATCAAAGGCTACCGACGTCACCCAAGATTTGTGACCTTGGCATCGAGCAACGAGCAATGCCTCGGCGGGGTACCAAATGGACACCAGGTCATCTTGACCGCCAGTGAGGACATATTTGCCGTCGGGCGACCAGCAGACGCTAATGAGGCCACCGTAATACGAACGAAATATGTTGAGGAGTCTGGACAGTAAATAGTCAGATCTTGTGAAGTCTTCGAGGAAGAGAAAAGACCTAGCACTCCCCCACACTTACTGCTCTTTTAGATAGTCAATAATCCTGAGCTCGCCATTTTCTTGCACAACAGCCAGGTGACGGTTGTCAGGCGAAAAGGCAAACGCGTTGATGCGTTGGTTGCTAAGCTTCCAGATAGAAACGGGGTTTGTCTTCTGGTTCTTGGAAGTGACCGACTTTACGACCTGCAATTTTGTCCTGAAGTTGAAGTTAACTCGAGGCTTGGTCTCGCCTGAAGGTCCCGCAGCCGCTCCCGAGTCGCCATTCTCCTTGCCGTTAATGGTCTCCTCGTCCTCGACCGAGAAGGCAGCATCTTCCTTCTCTTTGTCATAAACGACTAACGTGCCGTCCATGTGAGCCGCCATGAAAAGATTCTCTGAACCCGGGATCCAACGTATTTCTGATATGGGAGTTTTGTTTGTGATGCCCTATGACAAAAGGTTAGTAGGTTGCCAACTTGCAGCCGGGGTCGTAACCAGTGAAAATATAGCCTTTTACATTTTTATTAAGTCTCAGATATCTTTGAGATATTGGCTCCCACCAAATAACCTCTCCTGTGGAGAAGCCCATGATGACATCTATATGGGATGTGCTCCTGGTGACCTTGTTCACATCATGGCAGAGGCAATGAGCCTTTGTAAACAGAATTTTGGTCAAGTAGTCGGCCTATTTACAGTCAGCTTTGTCGCCAGTCGAAAGTTCGAGGATACACAACAGACCTTGTTCGGTGATGAAAGATCCAACCATTGAAATGCCCGATTTATATTGGCAAATGCAAAGAGGCCGTCGGAAGCACGCTCCTGTAATCTCTTGGTGAGCGTCTCGTGAACGATAACGCGTGAGATGAAGGACGAGTTGCTCTTGGTGATGTTGTTTCCCGGCTGTCTTCGCCGTCCGCTTTTGGTCTGCGGCTTTGCTAACAAACTGTTTCCTTGCCCAAAGGCTGGGGCCGACTGGGCGAGCTCGGTAGAATTACCACGTCCATCGCTGCTGATCCCTGCGTCGGTCGAGTTCTCGTTCCCGCTCTCGTTGAGCTCCTGGGAGCTGAAGCGAGGGTCGCCTCCAGAGGATGGTAGGCTCGTTGTTGACCCGGACTTTGTAAAGACTGGCGGTCCTGATCGTGTATCGAGGCTCAGGAGAGACGCCTTGGTGCCAGCGGTCGCGGGCTGAGGCGCTGTCGAAAGCGGGTTCGGGTTCGTTATCGGGGCTTCGGAAGGATGTGGCGGGGGTGTTGCAAGATGCAGATCTTCCTTGAGGACATAGAGACCTAATTCCGAAGAGACGGTTGTTTAGCATGTTGATCGGCAATGCACATAGGCTCGACCAAAAGGCCCTGGACACAACCCACCCTCGCCGACAAGGAATTGGTATTCGGGACCCGAAGGAGTGGAGAGAATGTTATTGGTCTCTATCATCGGCGCGACATGCCCTCCCGCAAGGGCCGCATTGTACGCGGCTTGGGTCGGGTAGCGCGGCGGTGGTGGTAAGACACTGGGATGCGCAAAGTATTTAGCACCTTCCAGACACAAGCAGAACGTATGACAAGCAGATGGAGGGCCATCCAATTCTGTGTCTCCGGGAGTCCATACAACATGATGTCGGCTGGGACGATGAGACTTTAGTAGGCAACAAGCCCAGAGTTTGACGCATGCACGAGCCGGCACGAGAGTAGCAGCTCCTGCGCCTACCCGACTAAGACTTTTCTTGGGCGCGCGCAAGTTTGATGGTAAGATGGAGGCAGACTCGATGAATGATTTCTTGACGGTAAGATGTCATCAATGGCACTCGCGTGGGCGTAATTCAACGCAGAGTAAAGTCGCGTGCAGCCTAGAGCAATTGAGTTTTGAGGGTCCAACAGTGGTGGTGTGTCTCGTCCCAACCAACGTCAAGGTCGATCATCTCCTTCCTGCCATTGCCCCGGAATATGACCAGGGGAGCTACACTTGTGTTGTGGGGTAGTGATGACCGCAGGTTGGTCAGGTCCACCCCCGCTCTTACGTTGCAGAGGAATTTATGATAAGGTGTTGTGCATGGCCGGGCCGTGTACCTGGACTGGTATTTTAGGCATTTTATTATATTGTATTATAGAGTAGGATGTAATAATAATACTGCATAGCGAGACTCTAAAAATGATGCTTCCCGAACTGCATATTGTAAAGCATGATCTTTGATCAAAGCCTTGGCTGTCGAATGGGACAAGAAAACTCAACCAAATACACAGGAAGCAACTATCAGTGCTACCTCAAGTACCCTCCTTGGCAGATATGGATTCTCAGTAGTTCTCGCCTCGGGCCAATAAGACAACGACAGTAGCGTCATTGCCCCCGCCCGGAGAATCTCGGTGCAGCTATACGCCTATGGGCCCCTGATCCTTGCTTGTCACGTTGTCCACTGATGGATCCCGCCTTTTCCAGCTCAGCCAATGTTATGTTGTCCCATTTGGCACTTCAGCTGTCCCGCCTGGTACTCTTGGCTGGCCTCCATTTTACTGGATCCTCGTCATTTCTGCGGGATCCGTTGGCGTTGATATCTCGAGATTCTCTTCTGTTTCTCTTAAACGTTTGCTTCGCTTTTTGCCTCACTTCATTTCATTCCACGTTCGGAAATGTCTTGTTGATAAAAAGCCGCCTGAAGTTGCTAGCGTTGCAGCTATGATTTAAGGTCTGGCCACAGGCACACAGACGCAAAATGGCGACAGGTTCGCTGCAGCTCCCTGGACCTCGTCAAAACTTAAGCAAGCACTTTGGCTAACAAGGCAATCCTAATTCTCCATCCAGCAGTTCGCATTTGCGTGTGCGGCGACGAGGGCACCGGAAAGTCCAGCCTGATCGCGTCGCTGGTCAAGGACGTCTTCGTTGCCAGCAAGATCCAGCCCGTCCTTCCCCAAATCACGATCCCGCCAAACATCGGTACCCCCGAAAATGTAGTCACCACCATCGTCGATACCTCGGCTCGCCCGCAGGACCGTACGACTCTGCGCAAGGAGATCCGCAAGTCCAACGTCATTATGCTTGTCTACTCGGACCACTACAGCTATGAGAGGGTTGCCCTCTTTTGGATGCCATATTTCCGATCCCTCGGGGTTAACGTCCCCGTGGTGTTGTGTGCAAACAAGTCAGATCTTGCCCGCGAGGCCAGCCAAGGCGGGGATGGTGGCTTCACCCAGGTTGCCGATGAGGAGATGCTCCCGGTCATGGCCGAGTTCCGTGAGATCGACTCGTGTGTGCGCTCGAGTGCCAAGGAGCATAGGAACGTTGTCGAGGCCTTCTTTCTCTGTCAGAAGGCGGTGACACATCCGATCGCTCCGCTATATGATTACAAGGAGGCTAAGCTGAAGCCTGCTTGCATCAACGCGCTGAAAAGGATATTCTACCTCAGCGATAAGGACCAGGACGGCTACCTGAACGACAGGGAGATGCACGAGTTCCAGGCCAAATCGTTCGATAAGCCTTTGAAGCCGGAGGAATTGGAAAACATCAAGACCACGATTGCAAAAGCAATTCCTGGGTCGAGGACTGACCTCGGTGTTGATTTGCCGGGATTTTTGCAGTTGAACAAACTGTACGCGGAGAAGGGCCGCCACGAGACTATCTGGACAATTCTGCGCCAGTACCACTACACGGACAGTTTAAGCTTACAGGACAGTTTCCTGCATCCAAAATTTGACGTACCAGAGTATGCCTCGGCCGAGTTGAGTCCTGCCGGCTACCGATTCTTTGTGGATCTGTTCCTACTCTTTGACAAGGACAATGACGGAGGACTTAACGATGCAGAGTTGGCGGCAATGTTCGCACCGACCCCTGGTCTGCCACATTCTTGGTCGGAAACATCGTTCCCTTCCTCCACTGTCAGGAACGAGGCAGGTCATATCACGTTACAGGGATGGTTGGCGCAATGGAGCATGACTACCTTTGTTGAGCCCAAGACAACGCTGGAGTACCTGGCATACTTGGGTTTTGAGCCCCCAACTCCAAGGGACACCATCACAGCGGCCCTGAAGATCACCAAGCCGCGGAAGAGGAGAAGAAAGCCAGGCAGGGTCGAGCGTAACGTAGTTCTATGCTACATCATCGGAGCATCAGGCGCAGGGAAGTCGTCACTCTTGGATGCGTTCCTAAACAGGCCTTTCGAGCCCCTTTACCACCCTACTATCAAGCCTCGGCGAGCCGTCAACAGCGTAGAGCTCCAGGGTGGCAAGCAATGCTACCTGATCCTTGAGGAGCTTGGAGAGTTAGAGCCGGCGATTCTGGAGAATCAGGCAAAGCTGGATGCGTGCGACCTCATATGTTACGCGTACGATTCTTCGGACCCGGACTCATTTTCACATATTGAGAACCTCCGAC
Organism: Pyricularia sp. CD86; assembly: GCA_031306095.1. NCBI lineage: Eukaryota > Fungi > Ascomycota > Sordariomycetes > Magnaporthales > Pyriculariaceae > Pyricularia > Pyricularia sp. CD86. The sequence goes on along the minus strand of JAVHJQ010006378.1, from coordinate 16,434 downwards.
GGCGCTATCCGCAGCTCGACGACCTGCCGGCCATCTACACGGCGCTCAAGGCGGACAGGGACAAGACGACGCAGCGCAGCGAGCTGCAGCCCGACGCATACACTTCGAGCCTCAACATGAGCACTCCCCTGCATGTCAGTGTCACGTGGAGTAGTATCAGCGAGCTCTTTGTCGCTCTCGCCGAGGCGGCCACCAACCCCAGCACCGCCTTCCCAAAGAGCGAGGAGCCGCCGGCGGACCGGACGAGCTTGTACGTTGCGCTTGGAGCGACGGCATGCGCTGCGGCGGCGGCATTTATGATCTGGCGTCGCTCAACAAATTCCATCTAGGGCAGCTAGCTGGCTATTACGGGAAGGTACCAGCTGTATTTCTATCCTCTACTCTTGTTTCGCGGCACAGCATAGGCGTCAAGGGGTGAGCGGCCACCCTAGTGTTTGGATTTGGATTTTTTTTTAGTTGCTCTTTTTTTCACGTGGGACTTGGTCTCTTGTTCTCTTCGGTCCGGTTAGTGCAAGCACATTGTAGACCAGACACCCGCTTCGTGCTACCGGTCTTGATACCCCGCTCAGTGTTGCTATCATTCCTTGTTTAATGCTTCTAATATAAGACCATGCGCACCGATTTGCCCGCATTTTCCTCGACCTGACTCGACAGGGTGGCAGCTTTGGCTATATGCGAATATGGAGGAGTGTCTGACCGTTCGATAGGGCTTTGGGCATCTGTTTCACTGTTGTAGGACTAACCACTGCTTGTGCTCATATGTGAACATGACCCAAGGATCGGGTCTTGAAGCATAAAGTAGGGAAATAAGCCTCTTTGTCGACACTTTTTGTGATCACTCCAAAGCTGATGTGTGAACCTCGATCAGTGCAAAAAATGACGTCTATTCAGGGCTCTTCCTGCTGCATTCAAACATGGCATGGATGACCCTGTGTAGAGCTGTCTGTCATATTTCTTTCAGGCTGGGATCAGTCAAAAGCAGCGCAAGGTCAAGGGTTACCACGCAAGTGCTATCTCGGTTGATCTATGTTGGCCGTACGCCGTATTACTATACTGAAACGTCTTCTCCGTGCTAGGAAGTTTATTTATTTATTTTTTTCTCGAATGCAATTGAAAACGCTAAATGCAAACGAAATTGATGGGCTAGGTTCACTCTATTTATGGGAGATGCGTCAATGCCAAGACATCTTTAATGCCTTCCACCCCCTCTTTTTCTGTCAAACACTACTGTATATTTACCGGTGGGCTTCACCTCGAAACCATACATCGTCAGTTGGAGGGTTTGGAATAGGAAAAAGATCGAATCACACCTACGCTTGTGCAAAACAAGCCCCGACAAGGGATTGGAACAATAATAGAACTAGCGTTGTCGGTACGACGGTGCAATATGATGGGGCCCGGCTTCGCGGTCGGGATCGAGAAACCGGTTGGCTCGTCTTTTTTTTGGTATTTCGACAAACCACTTTTGGTTTAATTGTCGAACTCTGATTTTCATGTTTGGGTCGGTTCTGTTGCATTGGGAACGATAATGCATCGATTACCTCGCGATTCGGGTTTCTTCATAACCCACTTTTTACATGTTCTGTCGTTTTTGGAAGCAGACAGAATGGTCTTCCTTGCCTGCTTAATTAACATGCACGTATGTTTTTTTTTTCTTCTTTTTCTTGTATGCGCCGACGAGAGGGGTTTCTATCATCCGAACTAGGGTTCGGCGCATCTTTTCTCCTCTTTGGATCGTACAATTCAGACAAGCTTGTGCAGCTCTATCAGACCATTCTTGAGATGTTGTTTTCCTGGATTTATCAAACTACAGGTTGGAAACTAGTGCGATCACGTTCAGTGTTGATTGGTTGGTGAGGGATGGCATGAAGTCGGTACACTCGGAGGTGGAGTGGGTTTTGTTCAACTTATGTCCCGGGAGATACGTCGTAGATACGAACGAAACTTTGTGTTTTTGTTTTTTGCAGTGCCGTTGCCAAGATAAACAAAAGGCAACACACCTCTTGGAGGGATCTAGGCTTTTGCTAGGCTCCTTTGCGTTTATATCAGCTTACCGAAAAGTGCTCACATGCCAAGATGTCTTGGTCCATTAAACGACCGGCGTTTCTATCTTTACCTCTCTTATCAGTAACAAATCCTTAATTTTCAATCACACGCTATTTTCTTTCTCATGGGAATTTCTTTTTTTTTTTTTGTGAGTCAAAACGCTAGTGGGGGCCAAAGCCCAGACCGTGATCCATTTCGTTGGGTTCTGAAGCTGAAGCACGTCGCATTAAGGAAAAAGTTATGCCTTGTGATCCACATTCTAGTTGATTGATTAGTTACCAGCAGGTTGTTTGACTCTTGCTACTATGAAAGTAAGCTACTCGAAAGTATAAAACTAGCCTATGGTGCAACCTAATGTCGCCATAGGCGGTTATAGCGTAAAAACTTATGACGATTGAGAGGCAGGTTATTATCTAGGTAGTTTTGAAAAGGTCGCGGGCTTGATATCAAACTTGGATAACCTGCTTGGGCTGCCAGGGCTAAGCACAAAACAACATGTCAGCCAAGCCCAGTACTTTTGCGTTTCGGCTCGTTACTGGCAGTTATTGGCAGTTATTTGTACCTAAGAACAAGATAGGGAGACTCCGGTTGCCTGCATGGAAGGGCCACACCTGTCTCCACCATAAAGGGTCCGCTCCCTGAGGCTCAAACCTGAGAATAATGGAGGCATTTTTACGGTACAAGCTACTGATGGACAAACATCCTGTCGCCCATGTTTGAAGGTAACCCTAAAAGAGGGTATTCAGATCCAGGGTTTCCCCTCGTAGAAACAAGTCAAGTCTTGCACGCATTATAGTACGCGGTAAGCTCATCGGCATTTCGAGAGATAAATAGATAGATAGGTAGCTGCCACCCCGACTCAGGGTTGGCACAGAAAACTAGCAGCTGAAGAGTACGAAAAGTATATTCTCCTGTTGGAAAGGATTCCGTCGTCACGGCTGAACAGAAGGAGATCCGTTATCTTTCAAAATTCCGCAAAAATGTCTTTCGCCAAGATGTGATACTCGGGCGATGCCGGCGCAAACCCGGCGTCAATTCAATCGCTGACGAAATGCCAGGGTCTAGCCGCGCCGGGCTGGTAACATAGCCCAAGGGTCTCCAGTGATCGGCAACCCGGCAGGCGCCAGGGGAGGGGGGTGGGTGTACAACAGGAAAAGCCACTTTCACAATACTCCGTGGATGGGGACCCCGTCTCGCATCCAGAACCGCAACACAACGTAATGTAGCCTGTACCGGTATGCAGTCTTGGCCAGTAACCAGAAACCTTACACTGCTGTTTTGTCTGCACACTGCAAGGTACTGTACTAATACTCCGTTAGGGATGAGGAGGTACATTTTTGTCGCGCAATTGTCTCCGCCATCAACTTGTACCTTTGTTCCATGTAGATTCAGGTACCGCCACGAGAGCAACCCCTCCAAGAAAAAAAAAGTTTTGCTGCGAGCCAGACAACCAGATTACATGATTCGATTCGAACACATTTGGCTGCAGCTCAAACATGCAAGCGGCACTTGTTCATCCGCTCAAATGAGGCCAGGAAATACGTTCAAAGCCAAGTCCAGATTTTCTGATCAGGCCACAAGAGGAAGCTCCGCCGATTTCCCGAGCCTGGAATGCCAGGGGACTCCGGCCGGCCATAACTCGGCTCGGGCGGGTTCGTCTTTTTTTTTCGTGTAAAAATTATTTTTCTTAAATCATCAGTTCCTGTACAAAACAGAGCGGCAACGAACCGCACGCCATGCATTACACCGAGCCGAATTTGCGTGGTTTTACCTGCCGTACCTACAAACAGACAGACTTGCATGCTTGGCAAAATACCAAGAGCCCAAGGAAAAAAGGACGCCACAGCTTCTTTGGGATAAGCATTGGCGCCCTAACGGGTTTGTTTGAGTATGCTCGCGGGATAATGAATCTGCCTGCCTGCCTGCCTGCCTGTCCTGACTCCTAGGAGAACCAATCCTGCGCCGCATACGGAGCACCTGTAGAAAATTCTGGCGCGGCTTCTTTTACGTGGTAATGTGAATAGCGTAACGTACCACAATCGATCTGACGGGAACCCACCACCGATAACGCCTTTTTTTCTGTTGGAGAAGTTTAATCTCACACCGCCGCCCGCCACTCCGAAGTGGATTTTCTTTGGGAATTTTTTTTTTAACCTAGTAAACCACTTTCAATGTCTATTGTCCAACAAATACGTCAATCCACTTTTTCACACCTTTTTCCGCTATCGCACGACTCACGCATCATCACACCCTTGCCTGTCCGTCTTGAGCTTGTCAAAAGCACCCATGTGCTAGGCCAAGACTCAGCCAACAATCCCTGTGCCTTTTTTTTTTTCTCTGGTCCCTTTTAGACCCGGTATCTGAGAACTTGGCGAATGGCGAGCCAGAACTCGATCTGTCATGGAATTTGCTGGTTGGCTTCCTTGCTGCTCCCGTCGCAGGGATCAAGCCCACTACGAGACTGGGCTCGGGTTTGTTCACGTCAGATAACAAAACCTCAGTTGCCCCCCCTTTCCTATTCAGTGGTTTGCGCAAGGGTGTGGTTAGATTCGCATTGATGATTCAGTTGCCGTACTTCTTTTTATCTTCTCACTCGCCAGTTTGAAGTCTGCTCTGTTTCTTTTTTGCATCCGCTCCATTTGCGATTTCAACCGTATTAGGAGCTCCAGATCAGAATCAAGCAACAACCAACGTCTTTGATCGAACCAGTTACAGTTTGTCAAAGAAACTTGGTTGACCCTCAGAAGAGTCAGGAGGTGCTCCCTGTTACGTCACACACAGCCTTATTACCCCGGTCTTTCCAACGGGGAGAGAAGAAAAAAGAGAGAAAAGAAGAAAATAGTCTCAAGCCGAAGGCGCAACGAACTTCCATTTCTGGAATGCTTGCGATTTGCCCAGTCTGAGCAGTAAAATAAACAGGTCGCTGTCTTGTGCTCCTGCGACAAAAAACAAGAAAAAAAAGAAAAGAAAGAAAAAAAAACGATACTGCGATACTCATTCGTCACTCCTCGAGTTTGGGGTCCGGGAAAATTTCGTGAAACCAACCAACGGTCGTCGCCGGCGCAGGCTGCCTTGGCGCACTAACTAGTGCTGATAGCTTCACTTCAGCCCTGCGGCACACACCACTGCATCTGCCTGGCCTGTGCTTGGACACTCGCCAGCAATGCCTTCGTTCAACCCTTTTTCAGCCGTTACCGGCCGACATGCCTTCAGCCTATTCGACATAAGGTATGACCACGCAGCAGCTTCTTCTTGTGCTATTGTGTACTGCTTTCTAACACGACAATCAGGTTAGAAAATGACTTTCTCGTCTTTCGTGGCAATGAGCACGAAGCTGCAAGCCAGCTGCTCAAGGGAGTTCTCGCTGTGTGCGTGCCTGGGCCGACCAAGATTGAGGACATCCACCTGAGGTTAATTGGAACCTTGCGCCTGAGGTAGGTTTGGGTTCTTGGGGAGTTGCTACGCAATCTCTGTCACATCAACTAACCGTTTTACAGCTGGGCGGATACGAAAGCGACACCTAGCGGCATTTCGATTCAAAAGTTCGAAAAGACAACCGAGATTCTCAGTCACAGATGGCCCAGCTTCATCGGCACGCCCGGCAAGAGCATGATCTTGGACAAGGGCAACTACGAGTTTCCCTTTGAGCTGATGCTTCCAGGAAACACTTCGGAGAGCGTCGAGGGCCTTAAAGAGGCGAGCATCACATATCGACTCAAGGCGACCATCGCAAGGGGGAAGCTAGCATACGACCACCACGCATACAAGCACATCAGGATGATAAGGACACTCGACGCCTCAGCGCTTGAGTTCCTTCATGCTATGAGCGTTGAGAACATCTGGCCCAACAAGGTGGAATACTCAATTGTTGTTCCCCGCAAGGCAGTGGTATTTGGAAGCGCGATTCCTTTTGAGTCTAGGTTTACTCCTCTACTTAAGGGATTGGAGATTGGGGATGTAACAATACGGTTGATTGAGGTCTGTGAAATCCTGGCGACCTCTGCGACTGGTGTACCAATCAAGGAGCACAAGAAGGAGCGTGAAGTTACGTCCTGGGTTCTGCCCGTGACACGTGAGGAGCACTGGCAAGATGTGATCGAGAACACAGGACAGGAGGGCTGGGTATTGACGTCGGATCTTGATTTGCCCCGCAAGCTGGGCAAGTGTGTGCAAGATGTCAACACGCACGGCATCAAGACGCGACACAAGCTCAAGATTGTTGTGGCCCTTCAGAATCCAGATGGTCACATATCAGAGGTAACCAAGATTGTCTACTCCATTTACACCTCTCGAGAGTGTTACGGCTGACTAATCTTCTCATGCAGCTTCGGGCTACACTACCCGTTACAATCTTCATCTCTCCGAATATTCCTCTTGACGAGGAAGGAAACCTCGCACAGCCGGTCCAGCAAAACTCATCTTCCCAGGAGAGCACCAGTCAAATAGCGCCCCCAGGCTACGGAGAGCACGTTCTGGACCAGCTATACTCCAACATCGACATGGCCGGATACCAAACACCAGGAGTGCAGTCCGGCATGAACAGCCCGTACATGGCCCTTTCAAGAGCAGGCTCTAACGAAAACCTCGCGGCAATGCTCAACGATAATACGATAACACCAGCGGCACTGACCTCACGACTGCAAGATGTTTCTGTGGCCGGAAGCCCTATCCATCGAGACTCATCCTACGCTTCATTAACATCCGCCCTTGCGCCCAGCCAAAATGCCGATACCACACCCGCCAACACCTCGCCACCAGCTTCAGCCCCACTATCCCGTCACGACAGCGGCGAGGAGCACCACTCGGGCAACCAAACACCAGAGCACGTCGACTTCCCCGAGCTCTCCGAACTCAGCAAGGTTCCCAGCTACGCGACGGCCATCCGTTCATCTCGCGTCTTTGCCCCCGCGGCAAATGCGCTACCTGACTACGCCACAGCCACGAGCGAGCCCACGACTCCTGCAGTCACCACACCGGTCATGACTCCAGTGGCGCAGACCGCCAACCCACTCGAGCAGATTCCGGAAGACCCGTTGGAGCAGAGGACCGCATCCCCCGCAGTAACGCCCGCGTCACCAAACATCATGAGCACCAGCGCCGACCAGCACCACAATCACCATCCCCATCCCCAGCGACCGAACCCGCGCAGACATTCTTCGTTTGGCGGCTTCTTCTCCAGCCACCACTCCCTCGGCATGCACCACTTCCATCATCACCACGGAGAGGGCGACGAGAGGAGGAGGTTCACGCTGATGCAGATGCGCGACCCTGTCTCTTAGTCGGGGTCCTGTTTTGCCGCAGGCAACATACTGGTATGATGCTCTGTAAGATTGTGGTTTGTGGTTGGGGAGTATATTTCGCTCTCTCATAGATGAATTTCTTTTTTTTTCTTTTTTTTAGAACTTATGACTGTGGAGATCTAAGTCTTCTTTTTTTGTTTCGCTTTGTTCTTTTTTTTCATTCTTCCATGATACTCCTTATTTCTTTTTCTCCTAATACTATAGCAACACTTTTGTCACTTATCCAGTTGTATATCCCCCCAATCTCCCATCTGCTTGTTTTTTATTGGTTTGCTCATTTTGTTTGGGATTCACATCTATATCGGCGCATGTATGGGAGGTATTGGAACAAATCGCATAGATCGATAGACAGGAGGCTTGCGTTGTTTTTTTTCCAATGTTGGCTTTTTTTTTTGCTGGACAATGGTTTCAGTCCTTGTTCGTTTTTATAAGCCAGTTTTGGGCTTTTTGCTTTCATGAATAGGACAATTATATCATTCATGTGTCTACTGCCCATCCAATCCGTGCCTGCTCCAGTGAACCTACCTTACCGAACCGAATCGGGAACTTCCACAACAAGTCTCCAGTCTCCTGTACACAATAGGTAGGCTTCATATTTTTACTCTGTTTTTATTTTCTCTTAAGACCAGATACACAGCAGCTATAGGTTCATACCCGCCTACAGAACAAAGACCACATCGCTAACCCTGTTTGACAGCCATTGCGGCCAAAATCCCTTTTATTTCCGTGTTGAACATTTTACCATCTACCCGCACGCCTCACAACTCCGTCCCTATCCGCTGGTCAAGTTATCGACAAATGAAGTACCAAAAGACAAGATGCGGTGCTTCACGCTCATGACCCTTAGGTCTTCTGCTCCACAGCCTTCTCAAGCTGTGACGACGTGCCCTCGGCGGCAGGGGTGCCCGGAGCAGGCGCACCACCGGCACTGGCCGCTGGTCTGAGGGGTAGATCCGTTGGCGTGGAGCCGGGTCCACCGCCAGTGGCGGCACCACCGGAAGCAGCAGCAGCCTTGGCGGCCTCCTTCTTGAGGCGCTTCTTCTCCTTGTCCTTTTCGCGGGCCAGCTTCTTGGCTGCGGCCTTCTCGGCCTCCAACTGCTTCTGTTTACGGAGCTCTTCGCCACCGAAAGCCTCCCGCCACTCCTCCAGCTTGGAGGCCGGAATCTGTGCAAAGGGACGCTCGGGCTCGCCAAGTGGCGTGCCGGGTTTCAGGCTGTCGCCCTTCCAGACCTCAGGGATACGGAAGGCCGAGTCTTGGCTTTCGTCTCCCTTGGCCAGACCGATCTGGCGGAGGATTGATCGGGCCGTACCAGGCATGTAGGGGAACAGAAGACTGGCGATAAGATAGAGGTGGTCGAGCGCGAGGGCAATAAGACCGTTGCAGAGCTCAGGATCCTCGTCCAAAAGTTGATTGCCGAGCTTGTGATCCTGCAACAACTTGTTTCCGAGGGCAGATATCCTGTGGAATTATTACGTTAACATTTAGACAGTTCATAATAAAAGAATGAGCCTTCGGGGCCCAACATGATGGAGACCAAACATACAACATAGTCGTAGCAAGGCCTGCTCTCAGCTTTGTTGCCTTGAGATTTGAGATGTAATCCTGGAGCAACTTATTGACCTCGGCCTTGTGTTGATCAAAGGTCGGAACCTCTTTCTTGGCATATTCGGGAACCTTGGCACCCATCTTTGCGTGAGCAAACTTGACCACCCGCTGGACAAGGTTACCCAAGTTCTTGAGCAAGTCGTTGTTGTTGGCATCAATGAATTCTCTGTAAGACATTGTTAGTCACATGAGAGGAAAATAGGGGTATTGATCATGACTACATACTCCCACTTGAACTCCGAGTCACTGCTCTCGGGACGCCTTGACAGCAGGTAGTATCTCCAAACGTCGGGGTCAATGCCGGTTGACTGGGCTGTGTTGCCAAACACGCCGACACCCTTTGACTTGCTGAACTTTCCACCCTCATAGTTGAGATATTCTGTTGTTGACAGGTGGTTGACCTTGGTCCATGGCTCCCTGGTACCGAGTTGTGAAGCGGGGAAGATGATGGTGTGGAAACTGCATGCGGTCAGTACAAGATTAACGTATCCGAGATATTATCATCGGGTTTAAGTACTTACGGAACGTTGTCCTTGCCCATAAACTGGTACAATTTCACATTTTCGGGGTTCTTCCACCACTTCTCCCAGTTTTTACCTTCAAGGTTGTCTTTGTCGGTATATGTCTTGGTAATTGACGGGTATCCAACTGTTTGTAGAATTAGTCAATGCCTCACATACAATGATGGTCCTGTGCGAAGTGATCAACTTACTGCATGCATCGAACCAAACATAAAAGACCTTTCTCGCGTATTCTTCCTCATCAAGACCATCCAAGCCCTTGGGAACTGCATAAAAAAGAAACTTCTGTTAGAAAGGGAGAGATTGCTTGTTTTGCTGTCGAATGGATAGCACTTACTGGGAACACCCCACTTCAAGTCTCGTGAGATACCACGCGGCTTCAGGCCCTTGTCAATCCAAGAATGGGTGATTGCGACACAGTTGGAGCTCCAGCCCGATTCTGTTTCTTTAAGCCATGATACAATTTCGTCCCGCAGAGCGTCTAACCGGAGGAACAAGTGCCTTGTCCTGCGCTTCTCAGGGGTCGAGCCGTCAACCTTGCACTTGGGGTTTATCAGCCATCCCGTGGCCTTTTGAGCGTCGTCCTCTGCCGGGGCGCTAGCATCTTTGTCCGGCTCCATTGGGTCGAGGAGGTTACCGCAGGCATCGCACTATCGTTGTGCAATTCATGTTAGACCAAGGTTTCCACCATCCGCCAACCCAGCCCAATGGCACAGAGCTACTACTCACCTGATCACCACGAGCACCAGTGTAGTGACACAGACTGCATTCTCCCTCTACGAAACGGTCCGCCAGGAAAGTGTTGTGCTCCGGGCGGGCACAAAAAGCCTGGACAGTCTCCTGCTGCTCGATGAAACCATTCTTCCAGAGCTTGCTGAAGATGTCCTGGACGATCTGGGTGTGCTCGGGCGTCGGAGTGCGACCAAAGACGTCAAACTCGATGCGGAACCAGTCGTAGATCTCCTTGTGGACGGCGTGGTACTTGGCGCACAGCGTGGCCGGGTCGACGCCCTCCTCCAGCGCCTTTGTCTCGGTGGCGGTACCGTACTCGTCGGAGCCGCAAACGTATAGGGTCTGCAGGCCCTTGGCCCGGCAGTAGCGTGCAAACACATCGGCGGACTGTGACAAGGTTGTAGCGTCAGCATTGGCATCATGGGTGAACAACGAGGGGTTTCCCGAGTAAGGCTCACCAAGACACTGCCGATGATGTTGCCTAGATGCGGGACGTTGTTGACGTAAGGGAGGGCGCTGGTGACGAGGATATTCTCCTGGCCATCTTGGGGCAGCTTAGGCTTGCTATCTGCAGCCATGATGGATATGTTGGCAATTCGTGGCTTGCTCTACTTTCTGGTGAAGACACAAAATTGGTAATATCCAGTCATCTGTTTCAGAGGCGGTTGCAACTTTACACGTTTGTCTGGCTTATCACTTGCATTGCCATGTACCTGAGTCACGATAATTTTGGCTACCCCAGGGTAAGGAAGTGCCTAGCAGCATCAATGCAAGTCAGTCATGGAGGGGCATGCCCGTTGTTCAGCGAGGGGCAATTGGTTTACTTTGCGCGACGCGCCGAGCGGGTTAGGGTGATGGTGGGGTCGGTTATTCTCAGAACTGGGCTGGGTTAGGGGTCCAAATAGTGGGGCGTCAAGACATCAGCCGGTCATTTAGAGGAAATCATTTGACGTCATGGTTCCTGAGCTGTCCTGCCCCCCCCCTTGAAGATTGGACCATCAATTAATTGATTAGTTGACATCTCTTGGAATTAATGAGACATAATCTATGACTTCAAATACTCTTTAGCGCCGTTCAAGGTGTGTTGGTCCATAATGGCCAGCTCAGCAAGTCAAAAACAGCACAGTTAAACTCGATCAAAGGAAACAAAGTCAAATCGTGTTTTGTACCGAGTATGTTTTGGGTAAAGAAGGGCTTGGCGAGTGATCCCAGCAAGCCGGGATGCTGGAGACCCTGGGAAGCTCCGGATTGGCTTGCAATTCTCGATGGTTGTCGCGATTGACAACAATGTAAAAGAGATGGCATAGAAGCAAAAAGCTCACAGCTAGGATGGCCACTGACGTAGCTGGAATTGCATCGAACAAAGCACACACACACCGTTCTTTTGGTTTGATCCAGTCATAGACTCGCCTGGCGCCCTAGTCCCTGATTTAAGTGAAGCGATACGACCTGAGCTAACAAGGGAGACGACGGTACAATGCTACCTACTCCACATATTTATGTCGTTGCTGTCCCACTTTGGTAACGACCTGCTCATTCGTCTATCACTCGTACCTCTGCTTTGCCTACAATTTCTTGGTACTTGATCTCATTTTTGGCCTTCTTTTTGGCGAACAGATACCCTCACACCGCTCCTCACTTCCTAGACTTTAAGCGCAGAGCTACAACAAAACAATATGGCATCACCCCCGGAAGGCATTTCGCGTGCGACGACCTCGATTAGCGACGATGCAGTCCCCGAGAATGATCCCACTGGGGTTAGTATTTTTTTTTTTTTTGCTGTCAGCCTTTTCAGATCGGCACACAATATATAAATACGCGAAAGATTTAAACAGGAAACACCCTGTAGAACGGGAAGATCTACAAAAGCTCCACATCGCTAACTCACTTTCACACAGACTGCCGGGCTCTTGGCTGAGCGACTCTCGGCATGGAAACATGCCGTCGGCTACCTTGAGGAGTTTATGGTCGCTGTGGAAAAGGCACACAAGACTCAGGCAAAGGAATATGAAAAGGTTCTCAAGAGCATCAGCAAACCCCTGAAGGAGGGTCACCACTTTGACCAGAGCCTCGGTGGCGTCGCAGGTTTCTTCGAGAACATGCGGGTCAACACTGAGGCTATGGTCAACACCAACCTTGAAACCGAAAAGACCATCAAGGGCACAGTGCTGCCCATCATCGAGCGGCTGCACAAAGAAATCAAGCACAAGACCAAGGAGCTGTCTCACGGCGCCCAAAAGAGTGCCAAGGATGTCGAGAAGGCGCGCAACGTCACCCAGAAGCACATTGAGCTGCTTGGCCAGCAGACGGCTGCCTTCGATTCGTCCGGGGCCAAGTTGGACGCCTCGCACGATCCCTACGTCTTGAAGCGAGGTGTTTTGCACCGCCTCAACCAGCAGGTCATGGACGAGAACAACCACCGCAACGACCTGCTTTCGGTGCAGAACAACTTCCAGGCATTCGAGATGCACATAGTCGAGGTCATGCAGCAGGCCATGGAAGCCTTCAACCAGTCCGCTGGTGGTCAGGCCGAGAAGATGCGCGCCTTGTACGCGGATATTCTTGGGGCCGCCCAGAAGATGCCTCCCGACTTTGAGTGGAAGGGCTTTGTTGTGCGCAACAGGGAGAACCTGGTTGACCCCAACGAGAACCCGCGAACCGTCGACAGCATAATGTTCCCTAACATGGACCACAAGGGAACCAAGCCCCTGATCGAGGGCACTCTGGAGAGGAAATCGCGCAACAAGCTATCGTGGGGCTGGTCAACTGGCTACTACGTGGTCACTCCGTCCAAGTTCCTCCACGAGTTCAAGGATTCAGACAACCTGCGCAAGGATCCCGTGCCCGAGCTGAGCATCTACCTACCCGATGCCGTCATCGGCACGCCAAACATGGAAAAGTTCAACGTCAAGGGCAAGGACGTCTCCAAGGGCATCAGCGGCAAGCTCGCAGGCTCTGCCGAGCTGGCCTTCAAGGCGCATACTGCAGCTGACGCCGACAGGTGGTTCGAGATCATTAAGAGTGTCGCCGGCGCCACGGGAGCTAAGCGCGTCAACACGGACGCCAACGCCACGTCAGCTGCCGCCGCCGCCATCTCTTCGCCCACCTCTCCAACTTCACCGACCTCGCCGGCGGAGAAGAGCGCCGCTCAGCCTCTGCCTCCTTTGGCCACAGACCAACCCAAGCAGGAATCGGGCGTCACTGGAACCGAGACGGTGACCAGCCCGGATGCCCTATCTCCCAAATCTGCCATGGATTCGGGCGTGGCCTCGCCCCAGACCGCAGGGACGTCACCCGCGACGACGCAACCTGTCTCTCCTACGACTGCGGAAGCTCCCAAAGCTCAGACGGTCGTTACGGACCAGAAGAAGCCGCTGGATGCCTAAACAAATTCCTTTTTTTTTTGTTGAAAAATACCAAGATGGTGGATATGACGGAGGACGATTCGAGCAATGATCGGAGAAAGTCATTGATGAATGACAGGCAAACAAATGATTTAAGTCTTGTTTTATGGATGCCGAACAAACCGACATGATATATGCGCTGTTTTCTTTTTCTTTTTGCGTTTGGGTTAGTCGTTGTTTGTTTGCTTCCAATGGTCTCCTAGGCCATCTAATTATTTGATTTTGTCCTACGGATCCGATTATGTTTATACTCTTTTTGCTAAGAAGTGCGGTAAGGTTGATTATTTATTGAGCTGTGTGACCTTGGTTGCCTGAAAGCGATGCATCTCATCTGTGATAGAGATCCTTATTGGTCCATTGGTCTGAACATTTGTACTCCTTTTTGAGCCGCGTTAAGGATGATCATTCAGGTCAGGCAAATCAAGTTCGGGGAATGCTGCGGCTGAAGATGCAGAAGTGAATGCCTTACGTGGTCCGCCATTGTTCATCGTCCGGTTGGAGCAAAGAGGGCGCCCAGAGTTCCCTTGAAATTCCCTCAACTGGAAAGGATCATATGCACAACGATAAGCAAAGCACAGCCTGACTTTCATGCAGCCTCCCTTTTCTACTTTATACTCGTTATCACCGTTTCCCTTTTTTTACACAATTGGGTTTGTGATTTTGCTAAACTTTACCCAATTATAAACTAGCAACCACAATCTATCGGGGATGTAAAAGAAATGCCCACATTTTGCGCCCAGGCGGGTTTCCACGTTTTTTTTTCGGCCCACGAGGCAGAAAAGACAGGTTCGCCTTGCGTGAGATCCATGCATGTTTTATTTTCCACCGCCCATCTACTGTGGTATTTTGACATGCACGTCTCGTTTCCTTGACGCCATTATTTGTTTATTTCCACAAGGACATACAAAATACCACTTTCCGGACTGGTTCTCAGCCGATAGGCCGGCGTGGCTCACCGAAGATACACCCCGGGCTTAGCCATGAGTTGAACAAACATAATCTGTCATGGTTGCTAAGGCGCCCGAATATGACAGCAAAAATATCAATATCATCACCCAGTCTGTTATGTTTATTGAAGCCGGAATGGGGAGATCTAATAACGTGGGCATATCGATGGTAGTTGTCGAAACATTCTATGGCAGATGGTCAGTCGATCCCAACGGGTGCGACTTATCATCCTCATACTATATATCAGTGTAGCCTTTCCGCCACCACCATAACATGAATGCAGAATAGACAAGGTTAATCCATGCACACCACACAGCGTCACAGCCTTACCAAAGTTGACAAGAACGAGAACTTGACATCGGCTGCAACCAGCTTTTGGTATGACCCCAGTATTGATGTAATATGTGTATGCAACCACCCTGGGAAAGATCATACCTGTTGTGATCAATGGTCAGGGTATCGCAGTAGGCGACGGGAAAAAAAGGCGCCGCATTCTTGCAGCTGCCATTGGTGAAGAGTCTCAATCTCTACTTCCCCAATAGAGGCGAATATTGATTGGGAGATCGGTATATATAGGACGAATACTCTCTTGTATGTGCTCCATTTATTTGAGGACCAGACCAGCTCCTGATTTAGTATCTCAATCTCCCAATGATTGTTATATCGCAACAAGAACAAATAAAAATATCGTCAAGTCGAGGCATTGAAAATGACCAAGAAGTGGGGAAAACACCGGCAACGCATCACGAGCCTGTACATAGAGGATAATAAGCCTCTACATGAGGTCCAATCCATCATGAGAGAGCAGCAGAACTTTACAGCATCGTAAGTTCTTGAAAAAAAACCCCTCCAATCTCTTCTCAATGCATCAATAAAGCTTCCGCGGAATGTGAAAAAAAGGGGGGCCATATCACTTACACCACCACTCGAGAGGGAAACAGAACAAGAGCATACCGCCACCGCTTCATGAAATGGGGCCTGTCAAAGTACAGCCCGCAGCGGCGGCGAGCATCCACCAGCTCTGCGGGCTCATCGTACGACGTTCCGGAGCCGACAGGGCCAGCTGTTTCGTTGTGGTCCAGCGTATCCTACCCCCAGGCAGACCGGGCCTCTCCGTTGCTTTCGTCCCCCGAGATGAATAATTATGCGCAGGTCTATTCCCCCGAGAGCACGACCAACCCATCCTCCCCAGCCCAACTCGGCACGTACAACGACCACCCACCACCGCCGCCCACGACCGGCTACCCGCCGCCCACGACCGGCTACCCGCCCTCTCCTCCACGGCAGACCTGGGCCGCCCCGTCCCAGTCGCTGCTCCCCTACCAGCAGCAGAGCGTAGACTGCAGCGGCGGCGTCGGCTGCGTCCTGCCTCCCATCCGGGCCGTACAGTGGGGAGAATGCCCCTGTCCGAGCTGCGTGTTCCCGTCGTCTGCAGCCGCCGCGTTGCCGAGCTTCTGGGAAGTGAGGGGGCGGGATGACGGACAGAGCGGGGTTGGCGG
>JAVHJQ010006368.1:0-10274 GCA_031306095.1 Pyricularia sp. CD86 | reverse complement strand
GTCCGGCCAAAAACACTTATATATCACCAGTGTCTGCCGACCTCAGCCCTCCAGTGGTTTCATAAAGTCTTGACCACTCTCAAACCTTTCATCACTCTATTCTTTTTCTCTATCACTCACCAAACACATCAAAAATGCGTTTCGAGACCACAATCGTCAGCCTTTTGGCTGCTGCCACAACCGCCATCGCCGTCTCGGTGCCACCCCAAGCTGCCGTCGCAGGAGGGCTCGTCGCCCGTCAAGAAGTGGACGGTGGAGAAATAAGGGCGACCCGCGTGAAGCGGGACGACGGTGACGAAGGCGGCGACGACGAGCACTTCAACCCGACCAGGGCTGTCGACCACGATGACCCCAACGACCCAAATCACTCCGAATCGCCGCATGCTGAGCCCCCTGTCAAGGCTAGGGATGCGGGGTCCAATTCTCAAGTAGATGACGACATTGATACTACTCCTGAACCTGATGATGACGGAAATACTGACCAGGACAGTTCTGACGACGCCCACACAAAGAGGGACGGCAAGGACAAGGACAAGGACATGGACATGGATAACATGCACAAGGCTGCTGGCAAGAACTCGACCAACATGTCCAACATGACGATGCCGGCAGATGCCAAGGGTGCTGCTTCTGGTGTTGGGGTGAGCGTCGTGCTGGGTACGGTGCTGGGTGGTGCCGCTTTGTTCATGGCTCTCTAGGCTTTCGGATCATGGATTGAGTTCATGTAGATGGAGTGTTGGATATATCTGTTATGCGGCTATCCAAGTATCAGGTATAATTGGCAGGATGTTGGTAACAGTCTTTCTTTCTTATGAATCATGTATCTGAAATCCCTCATTGTATAGAGATTTTATCTCGTTCTCTTCATCTCATCCCTCCCTGGTATCTATCCCGATGGTGATGCTCAAAATTCCCTTTGATCCAAGCTCGCCCTACTGTATGTCGACCACAAATTTCAAGTTTTGAGACTCCCTACCTGGGCAGCGACTAAACCCCATGTTTGGAAAATCATTCGAGGCTGTAGCCTCTGGGATCGGAGTCGCCGTATTCAATACAAAGTTGCCACACGTGTAGCTTGTCCTCGAGAGTTACCATTGCTGTTGACAGGGCTATATTAGGCCTTATGCGGGTTGAAATCCCGATAGGGAATAAAAGAAGCAGATAATCTGGATCAGTTGTCATTCTTTTGATTGATAGGAAATGAGTTTCAAAGCATTTCTGCAGCAAGGCGGTAGGCCCTATTATAGGGAGCCATGCACAGCAACTATCGATAAAGAGTTGAGCAACCACAATTGCAGCGAATATCCATACCGACATCTATATGCATTTGGCCTTCAGCATGGAAATATTGGCGCGCTTCTTGACCATGCATGATGTCATGAATCCAAACTTTTTATACAAGCCACGCAGGACTTCCTGGCCAACTCTCGCTCTACTGGTTCTTAAAACCTTGTAGTACAACGGGTCCAAGGTCTTCGCTTGCAGACCTTTGATCTTGAACTTGAGACATATGTGTGCATACATCCAAGTAAATCTTGGAGGTAAGCTGAGACCATAAGCCTTTCTCTGTCCTCCTTTCCTTTTTATTCCTTTCGCCGCCATCGGCTCAGTTTCCGAGACTGGAAGCACGTTCACCCAAGCACAGGCAGCCGGGTCTTCAAGCAAGTGAAACTGGCTTTTAGTTTCCATGGAAGATCGGTCAATTTTGAAGACATGCTTGCAAGTTCGGACCAAACGCCAGCGGACAGGTCCAAGCCCAGGATATTCTTTGGTCAGACAACCTTATGAGATAAAGCGTTCTAAGTTTTAGGAGAAACATTCACAGCATTAGTAGGGCCGATGGAAAATATTAAAACGCCGAACGACGCACCTGAACGGGTCATAAGCATTGTTTTCATGATTCTCCTTGTGTTATCATGCATTTCTGGAGTCTGTAGATTCTCCTCATACCTGGCCTTCTGGATCCCACTGTTCCTATTTTTCTCGTTGTCTCTTGCCCGAAGAGGCTAAGATCTAGGAAGCTTTCGACTGGTAAAACTGTTATTATATTGGTATCTGGCGAAAACTTATCTCCCCTGCTCCCATACGTGTATACGTAGCCCTTCACCAGTTCTACTGCTTGCGGGAGGAATCAAGAACCCAATTTTCTTTTTCTTCTTTTTTTGCAAAAACTATTACCAAGTCGGCAGCACCCACAAGCCCGCATCAGTAGACGACGGGGCCAGATGAGGCTTTTTTTACCCTTACCACCAAAATATATTGCATCTCTTTGCGTGCTTTTCATTTGCTATAAGTGCATTGATAGTTCGTTTCGGTAATCAAGAAACTCCAAAATCCTAGGTACCAAAGTGGACGCTAGGCCGAGTCATGGTGTCGACTACCTAGAAACCCTCATGCTTCGCAACAGTGTAAATAGGAAAATGAATGGACCCCAGTTACCCCGAGTTATGTATATGCGCCAACGTCAGACCTGTGTACCTAAAAAGGTCATGGTAGCACAGTTATGAGTTCTTATATCGATATCCGGTCATTCACAACTTCGTGCCTCGTTTAGTATTAGGAGGTTTGTATTAAGACATGTTTTTGAGGTTCTAAGAAAACGCCTGCCTTGGGCAAAGGAACAGGAGAACGAATATGGATGGCTGTATCTGCATGAACGTTTATAGACAGATCGGCTTTATAGTTGATCTCTAATCTTAAAGCCTTCATTCAGTACTGCAAATCTCGATTGGGTTGGAGTTGTTTACTACCGGGGTGCCTGCCGACCTTTGTGCTAATTATAACTTTGAATCTTTGTTTTTTCACAAATAAAAGGGGCGAGAGAAAGGAAGGGAAAAGCGGGTGCTATTAATGTCATTGCAAACTCCCGATTGAATCCCTTGGACTTCGAGGCTCCGTTAACCCTTTTCTTCAAAGTCTATGTTTACTTTGGTCGGCGAAGCAAAAAAAGAAAAACAAAAAAA
The DNA here is from genome assembly GCA_031306095.1 of Pyricularia sp. CD86. Taxonomy (NCBI): domain Eukaryota; kingdom Fungi; phylum Ascomycota; class Sordariomycetes; order Magnaporthales; family Pyriculariaceae; genus Pyricularia; species Pyricularia sp. CD86. The sequence continues at coordinate 7,311 of JAVHJQ010006368.1, read as the reverse complement.
AAACAAACGACATCATGCAGTTCATACAATTTCTTTCCATTCCCACAATTATCGGGTTAGCTATCCTACCAGCAGTCTCTGGCACGATTTCCGAAGTAGTGTACGATCAACTGTACGACTTATCTCAATTGGAGACTGGAAACCCCGACAACGGTTGTTTAATCACTGTTTTTGCTGCGAACTCCGATCCATCGAGAATCCTTGGTAATGGCCTTGGCGTGCAATGCATTAAGTTTGGCCAAACGGGTTATGTTGCGGACATCAAATTCGTTGTGGGAAACAATTGTAAAAAGGTCAAGCTCAATCGGTATTTATGGACGTGGACTGCCAAGGCATTTCCGGCTGAGTGCTGAACACTTTGCTTTCCTTTGCGGGATCACAAAGAGGCATGTCTGGCATATGGCCCATGGTTTGCTTCGCAAGACCGCCAGAAGATCTCCTTTTGGGAGGTAACAAACGATGATGGAATAGACGCAGTCGGAACTCGGGAGCGACAAGTCGACGAAAGAAATATGTTTCGTGTTGTGCGGTGGGCGTTAAATTAATACACTAGCTTCGAGCTACGTCTCCTACTCGAGACCCCTTAGACTAGGACTCCATCCCTTTGTTCAAACCATACTGGCGCGACCAAAAGCGCTGCAACTGAGATTCTCTCAATATACAAGCTACTCAGTCTCGAATAGTCTACTATCTTTTGCAATCTGAGAGTTAGCCTTTTCATCTGAACAATGTATAAAAACGTGAGCGCAGCTTCAATGGCATGCTGTGGATGCTAGATTCGACGTTGAATCTTTCTTGCATCTAAAAAGGACTTGGTTGCCACTTCATTCTAGGCAATGGGAAGACTCAGCATAGTAAGATCTGGTCAATGTCCTCAGATAAACGCGCTCGCAGTAATGATGAAGCAGCCCAGCAGCTAGCATATTCGTGAGAATTAGATTAAAAGATTACCCACGACAGAACACTGTTTGGACAATAGTAAAGGAGATGCCATCTGTTGACGATGCCGAGCACGAAGGAAAAAGTCCATGAGGGTGCTATGCGGTCGGCCGCTCGCCCAAAACGGCCTCTGGAACTGCGATTGCTCCGGTGACAGGAAACGCACTGCCATGTAGGACCTTGCTCACGAACATTTTTTGGTGAAGGGAAAATAACTCCATTGGTCGGTGGGTAGATATTCAAGGTAAATCGCAGAGCTATGGGAAGGGGGTCAAGGCTAAGTTTTAGGAGCTGCAATGTACGATACGTTTATAAGATTTAAAGATTTTCTTTTGAAAGGTAAATCTTAGACTGATAGAGCAAATGGCAACGCTCATATACATCATTTTAATTTGAGTTCACTGCATATTATCTAGTGATATAAATACTTTTGTTAATACGCCATTATCATCATTTGCATGAGACTACCACACAGTTTTGAGGCTAAGACAAACTTCATTCTGCAAAATGCTGGGCAATGTTGATGTTGGAACAGGAACACTGATCTCGACAAACGGGCATGCCCCTTTCTGGATAGGGATATCGTATGTTGGCCCGATTCATGGCAAGCACGGCCATGTCCGGGTCTCTATGCATCCATCTGTCAGGACCAGGCAGATCCATATCCTTGATCCATGGCGCATGGTGCGCATGACCCGTAGAGCTTTTGCATTAATGTGCTATGCACTATATATAAGAGCCACCCCTCGTGCCTCCTCAGTTTGCGATTCATAGAAGAACAGGCAGTTTTTATGCTCAGTTAGCGATGGAACTAGCTATCAATCCTACAATCTTCTCGAGTGCCTTGAAAGAAGCAAAGAAGAAAAGAATAAGAAAACTTTGTCGACACAAAGGTTTGCTTGAACTGACGGCTCGATCTTAACATAACAATTTGGAGATTGTTCTTTGCACACGAGAACACCGCTGCTGGGTGAAGGTCGTCGACTCATGACCTTGCGCTTTTCGTTTTAAAACCCACAACACAACTAAATCCGGTTATATCCAGCCTAAATATCCTGGATTTGACAGTTAAAATAGCCCGCAGTGGCTACGCGCGAACCTATTGAGATACTTACTCCTTGCTGCAGTCGAATTCATAGCCAGCAGGACCAACACACTCATCGAGAGATCGAGAAGCGTCGGCGCCGGGAACCCTGATCAAGCCACCAGTTCGAGTCAGCGAGCGGCTGTGCCATGCACCTTTCAACAAAATCAAAAATTCTAGGATGAGTGACTGACCTTGTGCACTACCGAGTAGGAATCCCAGTCCTTGTTGGTATGCGGTGCGTATTCGAGAGAGTTGATCACGCTGGCCGGTCAGTTCCGAACCAAGCCGCATCAAAAAAAGGCATATGTCATATCGATGCCTGTGAAACAAACAACATTGACGGGGAATAACTCGTGAACGACCGTTAATGATGAAAGAGCTTCTGTCCTTTTTCTTGTTCTATTCTTCATTGTCTCATTTTCCTCCTTTCTTCAAAGTAAACCTCGTAAAAAGGGATGGGAAATTCTTACCAGCCGAAATACCAGAATTAGACCAAATATTCACATTCACAACACACCTCGCTGTAGATACCCATCTTGCGTTATTACCGAACTGGGTCGAGAATGAACAGCCTGCGTTTTTTATCGTTGTCTTTAAGGCCCATTCAAAACGCCAGATTTGACCAGAAATGCAGACATAAGCCTCGGTGCTTGGATCGGGAGCTGCGTGACAGGCGAGCAAGCCCACAGAGGTCCGGCCTCCTTCCAAATGGAGATGGTCATCTTGATACTGGCGGACAGCTGGACAAGTGCGATGTTGCAGAAAACGCTTTTATTAGCGGGAACAGGGTATTCAAATTTCAGACAGCGGAAGGTCAACACCCACAAGTAGCATGATATCAGAAGGTCCAATAACGTCCAAAGATTGGAGGCCCGGGTAAAGCACCTGAGACGGTGGCGGTTGGTAAGTTACTATATCGACAACTTCCAGGGATACACAAAGTTGTTCGCTTACGATGCCGATGTCAAGACTTGCGGCAAGTTCTTGATGGGGTGGCGACTGGGTTAGAACTGGCATGGTCGGTATTCCAAGCATATACAGCCACGAAGCCTTCAAGATAGATATATATGTTTGTGAGGTAGAGTATATAATTATGTCGGACAGGCTTTTAAGCTCAAAGGCTCATGAGAGTACTGAGAAAGCGAATGGTTGTGGTATTATGCGGAAGCCATGCCTATGAAAACATACCTGTGATTCATTTACTCACTCCATCCCAACCAGCTCAATATATCTACTTTAGCGCCAAGACTTTCTAGACTTTATTCCCAGCCCAGTTGGTCCACACTACAGAGTAACAATGAACACAAAAGATTTGCCGTCAAGATATGTTTTACGAGCGGTCAGCTGATTGGCGAGAGCCTCTAACACAACATATATTCGTGAGCTGGTTTGGCCATTAAACCCAGAAAACCTGAGTTGATTTCCCCATGGACAAGTAAGGTAGATTTACCGAAACCTCCTACTCTGTGCAAGTGCAAAAACGGATCCAAAGTCTGGTAGGTGGTTGCCCATGTAACAAAAGGGTCAGGTTTCACGTCAACCCCTTCATGACAGAGTCCATGTACAGAAAACTACAGTAGTAACACAGACAGATTTTGGTCGAGACATCTCTCAGTTGCACCATCAATGCGGAGGCCCTCTGTAAGTTAGACCGCACTTGATTCATCACTCTGGGTCTATTCCAACCAGTCAAGTAGAGCGGCGAGTGATGCTAGCCGGTTGAGTGCCTACATGCCCATGTCACACAAGCAAACATGTTGATACGGGGTTCATGTTTTTGGAACTCAGCCTCTCTAGACCGCCATCATAGTAAAAGCCTGCTCAGACTTGCTTAATCTCGTATTTTGTATAATAATGTAACCCAAAATTGCCTAGCCTTCATGTTATGTGACGATAAGATGAACAGGGCTGCAAAAAAGGACCAAAGTGCAAGGAATTTCACCGTCACTTGTGAACAACACTTCTTGACCCGCTGGTCCCCTCTCTCCAGGGCCTACTCCCTATATCTATACATATCAACTATGCGGATACCGCCGTTCCGCCTAACTCATCCTGCTCACGAAATGGAGCGCGTCGAGCCCTTAGAATCGGCAGTGGCGCGGCCCCATCGCAGACCCAGCCTCACTCTCCCCCATCAAACTCGTCACCTGGACAGATCCAACGCAGAGTGGCTTCTGGTGGCTCATAGACCATTGTTGTTGGGGTTTTATTGAAAGCATCTGATTGGAAATGGAACCTTCTACCAAGGCTCGCTTACGATTTCGTATGAACAAAGCGGCTATATATCTGCGTGCATGAATCGTATAGGTAGGTAACGGAAGTCGTAGCCGTGACAGGGCTCACCTACGTTAGTGAACTAAAACTCTGCTAGTTGAACGCGCCGTATGTATCCAAGGAATTGCCAAATGTCCGGCGAATATCCAACTGGTCGACAGACACCCCCTAAGCCCTAGCTGCCCGTCGGCGGTCAGCGGTCAGCGCCTTGGGAGTATACCACAGTGTGCGCAAGTAATGGCAAAGTACTCGGCTAGTTCACCCTTTGTCTTGGGAAGTGTATGCAATACCATGACCGTCCGACCGAAATGTTGAATTGCTGCTTTTCCGGTGCTGGGGGTGTTGCAAAAGGCGGTGGTACAAGTATTCGAACATGTGGCAAAGTGAGAAAATGGCAGGTGAACATCAACGGGCTGTCTTTTGCTGAACAATGACTTAAAGTTGGAGAAGATCTGACTGTTGCGAAATTCCCCACTTCCTTTTTTCCTTGTGTTCTTCCTCTTGTTGCTGCCTTGTACTTCCCTTCTCTCGGGCTCTCGCTAAAATTGGAACACCTCAAGCATTCTATTTGAACCGATTGGAGATTTGAAATCCCGGCACATGAAATGCATACGTCATCGTGAACCCTGCAGCATAGCAGAACCGCGACACCAAGCTCCGTCCATGGTCTGCGGAAGAAGACAAGTGTTACTAGCCCTTGACTGGCTGACATATATTCCCAAATCAGACAAACGGGGCGGGAACTTGTGACGACAAGCAAGACGACCCGGGTTGATAAAAATGGGAAGCCAAGGAATAACCCGTTCCCCGCCAAGTGTACAAATGATTAATAGGGATGCGTACGCAAGAAGGAAACTATTTCTGCCTGTCATAGCGAGGTAAATAGAAAGGTTGGAACCTGGCGGTATCTTTTAGGCTTTGAGCCTGTCAAGTTATTAATACTCATGTAATCATATTGGAGATGATGGCTTCTATAAAATATAGCTATTCTAATATATTGGAGTAGTTTTTCCACCATTAGAAGTGCTAAAATTGTCATTCCACGATCTCCAAATCATAGATCCTAACTCCCTGTCCGCAGAGCGTCCTCGAGCGTTCTCATATCGGCTTTGTCCCCCCGGTTCTCTCGCGGCTCTTATAACTTGAGTGAGGATCGAGGGTTTGACCGGAGGTTATCGTTGTAAAGGTATATGCGAAAGTACTACTTTCTTTTTTTTTAAAAAAAAAGGAAAAAAAGGTACTGCATCTTGGATATACCTGCCATGAGAGAGGTTGCTAAACATCTCCGAGAAAAGAAGGCCTTATTTTGCTATAGTTCCTTTGTTACATTCAGTTATATAAGCTCGATTGCAGCTCCCAACACAGCCGCCGCACTCACCCTAGTCCCAGAATTCCCCGTTTTCTCGCGGCACGCCACCGGCCGAGGAAATCGTGGTGGCCAACGTGGAGGTGGACGAGTTCGTCGCCTGCGTGCTTGTTTGGATTATAGTTTCGACATACGTCATAAAAGCGGCTATGAATATAATTCGGGCACCGGTCGGGAAAAAAAAGGTAAAGTTAATTTCGGTCGTATAGTTCCTGCCGGTTGTTCGATCAAGGCGTCGGCGCTGCTACATCCGAGAGCATTGCAAACAATGTACGAACTTTGTTCCCTGTGAAACATATAAAAATATACTATACGCAAGCTACTTAAGCTACCAAATAGAGATGATAAAATATTAAGCAGTAAGAAACAAGTTTTTTGTTTGGCGCTGCTTGTAAAATGTGGGCATGGGTATTGGTTGTGAATATCAATCAAATCACACAAATTTACTGGCATCAACTTGGAGCAAAAAGGAATAGGCAAGAAATTTACCGGCAGAACAAAGATAGTCGGAGCTTTTGACATTAATTGGCTAAGGTAATCAACAGGTAGATGGGCGTGCGTCGAAGGATGGATTGACCGAAAAAGGAAGGGCGGCGGAAGGTGACCAACTTTACAAGTCCAACTCGCCTACGCCATCACCACCTCATGCTCATCCCCAAAATGTCTTGGCCTCTTTGCCAGGTACGCATAAAGCCAAATCCCTTTCAAATGGCACCACCCCAAAACCCAGTTCATCCCAACATTGATCGTCTCAGATCCTCGTTGCATCCCCAGGTATTGTATGGCCCCAAGGTTTAATAATGGCCCACAAAAACAAATTCACACACCCCCACCTACCCGACGCAAAGCAACGCCGCTCTGTGATAACCCCAAAACACAGGAGCCGCTGATAGCAGGCGGAACCTTCCAGCTCACGTCTGTCACGCTGCCGCCAACTGTGGCGACCGCCTCGGTCACCGCCACATCGCCCGTCCAGACCGGGCTGCCCGACCGCAACAACAACGGGAATCCGGTGAGGCCTGTTATCGTCCCGGCCTGCCTACAGCCTTCGACCCTCACCCAGTCGTGTGGCTGCCCAGCGCCGATCCCGACCCATACCCTTGACTAGCCTGGCGACAGCGGCCTGTCGTGTGCAAACGTCGTACGTCGTCGCCCAGCTGGCGTTAGCCTGCCCTTTCAAACGGCTCGACCTTTCTTCTTCAGGCTCACCGCCGACAACCACGCCGGACGGTCAGGTGCCGAGCAGCGGCTGTGAAAAGGCTCCGGGACCACCGGCAGCTGCGGGAAGGTTCATGGCATTCAAGTTCTGGCTGTGATGGGGGATTGGAAAAGGAAGGTATCAACAGGGGAGGTAACATATCTAGTTGCTGTCAATTCCTTTGAGGACATTATTGCGAGGCTTGATATCGAGGCTGAGGTCGTATGATCCAAGTGTCAGAAGACGTCTACTTAATAATCAAATTAATTAACAACAGTCTCGAAAAAGTTCAGATGCAGCCCTAAGTTGTCAGCGGCATTCATACCCCGGTTCAAATCATTCTACCTGTCACAACCCGTTTTGTCATGTTAATATGTCAAATTCCGTCGTACCTGAACTGCTCAGGCACCGTTTCCCAAATTGGTCAGGGGTAACACAGTACAGATG
>JAVHJQ010006342.1:7438-18631 GCA_031306095.1 Pyricularia sp. CD86 | reverse complement strand
ATCCGTCATATAGCACGCTTCCGAGGTAAGGTTCATCTGAGCGTCGCTTTTGGTCCGCGCCTTCTTGGAGCGACCGTTGCCGGAGCTTGCACTTTTGTCACGCTTCCTGCGTGGCTGGTTCAGGCGGGCGAGGTTCTTGTCCCATTGCTCTGGTGGCCGATGGCACTTGAACTTCCCAAGCCAAATACCACAGGGGTTGCAGATCAAAGACTTCTTCCACAGAGCCTTGTCTTCTCCTGGGCCTAGTGATTTCTTGACCAGTCGGTATGAGGTGGGATTGTCGTCCTTGTCACGTTCAAGAATATCAATGGCTGTCACGAGTCCAGGCTTCTCCGAGTAGTCATGAAACCCTGGCGACCCAACGTGATCCTGTGTCCACATCTTGCGCCACGTGGGTGTCTCGATTGCACCGCAATTGCTGCAGAATGGTGGCATTTCGCCTTGTTCAATAGCTTGCTCCAACCGTTCCTTGATAGTCTGCTTTTTTGCGTAGTTTTTGTTGCTGGTGGTCTGTTCCTGTAGTATATCACTGGGTGGGCAGGGTGCCTCAGAGTAGGAGATAGGTGGCAATGGAAGCGTCAACATTGTTTGAGGGCCGACTGGATCGCTAGCTGGGACGGTGGACAAATTGTTGTCTGAGACAGGGGTCGCGCTGGTGGTGGGTCGAGATGTTGATGTGTTGGGGGGCAGCATTAGAGGCAGATCGGGCTCCGGAACCGACGCAGCGGCCATCAGGGCCTGGAGTTGCTCATCAGACATTCCTTCTTCCTTTGAAGGTTCCCGTGGAACGTCTTCCTGAAGAGTTTGCTCCAGGTTTTGCTCCTGTGTCTCCAAGACAGAATCTTTGGATGAATCCTCTGAAGGCTTCTGAGCTTCCTCTCGCGAAAGGTGCGTAGTGTCTAGCACTTTCGTGGATGGCTCTTCAACAGAAGGTAGGGGCTGATCCGCGGCGGTTGGCGTATCGGCGGGTGTGAGAGCAGCTCCTCCCATGGGCAACTCTGGAACGCTCGTCCTCCTGGATTTAGGCTCAGTGTTGGCACGCTTCATCGATGGGGGTGCTGAGGACTCCTGCTGTTGTTTGAGCCTGTGAGATTGACTTCGCGGCGGGTTATAGATACTCGTTTGCGGAAGAAGCTCCTGCGGACCAGGTATCTCCTTCATAAAGGGGAACCCTTGACTTTGTACGTTGCTGCCCTTCCTAGGGACAGGTTTCGCAATCTTTGGGAGCTTAGGTGAGGCCTCGCGCTGTTGGGCCAGCCGAGGTTTTTGAGGCGGCAAGGTTTGTGCTTCATCGTCGTCGATACCACCGTCAATACCGCCACTCATGAACCCAGAATCATGTCGAGGGTTCGGGAGCATGCGAGGTAGAACAGGGCTTGACGCTGCCGGACTTGATCTTATGAATGCGGTTGACCTTGGGACTGGGGGGGACGAGCCAAGATCCGCCGGACTCTCCTCTGGCGTATAGACTTGCTCAGACGGTGCCAAAGACTCTGTCGGAGACCGTGCGTCCATCCGCTGATGGCCGGACATGCCAAAGCTTGACTCATGTTGCAGGCTGGGATAGCTCATAGCATCATCTGTGCTAGCGATCGAATCATGACGGGACAGCACTGCGACTGGCTTCTTCCTTTGCTTAGCCTTCCTCGAGACAGGACCCTGAGGGACCGGCGTGGGAGCGCGGGGTCCTTCCTGAAGATGACTCCCGCCTACGGCCTCGCCAGTCGTGCCAACAGGTCTTATGCTCCTGATGGATCCAGAAATGGCAGCAACAACACGTAGCGAGTCTGCGGTCGAATCCAAGGATGGTCTGTCCTCAGACCAATCAGCCATCGTCGTTTTCGCTCGTTTCCTTTGAGGTCCGTCATCGGCATCTGTCGGATCTTCAAGACCAGATGTGTTACCGTCAGCTACCGGCTTCTTCTTTGGACGCCCACGCGGCCGGCCTGTTGGGACTCTTGACCGTGCTCGGGATGAGGGCCTGGAGGATTTTGGTATCGGTACGGCCGTGGATTCCTTGACATCTGGGGTCCCTGTTCTTGATTGGCTGGCAGCAAAGGAGCCATCATGCATTTGACCCGAGGGTTGCAATGGCTGAGACTGCGAGTACTGCTGCTGTTGATGTTGATGAGCAGTGGGATAATTCTGCTTGGGCATGATATGACCGGACATGGACCTGGCAGAATCTGAGCAACTCGTCTGTGGGATGGGAGCAGGAGACGGAGCGTGCGCCGGAGCGATTGATGCGGACCCAGGCCGAGACCCTGGGATCTGTATTTGAGGGTAGCTGTTCCGTGAAGACGGCTGTTGTGGCTGTTGCATGGAAGCGGCGCTTGCTGATCGAGCCAGGTTAGGGTTTGACTGGATGAACGAGTTCCACTCTGTAGTGTCTGTTGGTGTTGAAGCAGCAGGCATATTCGAATGCTGCTGGTGCTGCTGAGGTTGCGATTGCCGGTGTTGTTGGTGGTGGTAGTATGGCAATCCGTTATCATGAAGGGGGTACTCTGTACTTTGATCCGTCCTTTGCCTCCTCCTAGTCACTGCAGCCAGCTTGAGCTTGACCTCGAGCGTCTCCTTTGGACTGCCGCTGAAAATACTCAAGAGATTTTTGGTAACGCGACCAGTCACCAGCTTGGGCATCTCATTCGGCCGAAGAGCCTCCAGTCCCCAAGACAGCATGCCCTGCCCAACCAGTGGAGTGTCGGCCTCGGAGTAATCGAATGCATAGACGGTGTAATCAAGATCCTGCTGATCAAAGAGTTCGGGACTGCACTGGTGAACGGCTTGCAGACATATTCGGAGGTCAATGACTCCAATTGAGTTGGTCTCGTCCAGCGGTATGGTTTGGATCTGTTGCACTTGAGGCCATCTTGCCAGCAAGTTGTCGGCACTGTCCTTCAGGCTGTATAGGACCTTAACTGTAAACGGGTCATTTCGTCATTAGCCCAGGGCCGAGGCCACTTGTGTTGTTGACTGCATCTGCGAGTCCCTTACCTCCCATAGGTCGTGTCTGGGGGCCACATTCATCGCGATCTGAAGCAATGGGCGGTGTCGGCATATGTTGCTGAGTGAAGCTCGGCGCAGAGCCAGGCCAATCGCGACCATTCTGGCCCGCAGAATAAGGAGAAGCCATCGTTGCCAACCGTACAATACAGCCGGACCAGTGGAATGGTCGGTCAGGGGCCGTTTGTGCGTTGCTGGACGGGCTGCGGGAGAGAAGATTTGAACGATCGTTTTCTGATCCGGATTGAGTTGGGTAGGTGGAGGAAATGTTCAAGAATGCAATCCGTTGCCCAGTCCCCGGGGAGATATGGGTCCTTATCCAAAGTGGTTTAAGTTCGAGACTGGTCCGTGTTCCCGCGAGCGAGCGCGCGTGTAAGAGTGACGCGCGCCGCTGGAAGTGGATCGACGTCCGGGGTCTAAGACACCTGAATAATGACGCCGACTGAAAATCAATTAATTTAGAACATCATCAAAATCTGATATTATCGCATATGCGAAAACTAACTCTCCTCAAAAATGGACGAGTTCCGGTGAGTTAGGAGCATATGATGCAGTGTGAAGTTATGAGGTGTGGTGGTTATGAAAACAATGAGCTCGTAGTGGAGGGGAGCTCGGTGAAAGCTATCAAATGCAACCGAGTTGGGGAATGCACTTTACGCGAATGACGCGACTTGGGGAGAGCGGGGCTCAAGCTAAGTAGATACGTACTTAAAGTATCGCACGCGTGCGAACGCGGGCAGGCGCGACGGATGCTAGCACAGGGGCAGTTCGCGTTACCACTTAAAGATCTGCGAAAAGTGGGGCAGAACTTGATAACTTGCATCGACTCTTGCGCTTCGACTCTGAGATGACGGGACGGGAGGCTAAACAGGCTTGACAGGAAGAGATATGGTAGGCTGGTTAGTGCCTTGCTTAGCTGGTGGGTCCATGCGTCAATGAATCATTCATTGATGACATGAGATGTGCCTGAGGAATGAAGGTAATTTTACCGGTGCTTGCTTGCTTCCCCCAGAGCACAAATGCAAGTCCAAACAGGAGTGTTGCTCTGACCCGAAAGATGACCAAGTTCAATAGAGGTTTTTGGAATCAAGGATCGCATTGCCACCGTAGGCATGTGGGCGGCGTGTGGGGTACTATTTATACTTCCAGTTTCTTGATGCCAACTGATCGTCATCAAGCAACCACGACTGCCCGCATGGAGGCTTTTACGGCATCTGTCGTTCCCGTCGCCCGGCCAGCAAGCTCAACGAAATTTCTGAGGTGGGTACGCGTTACAGCTCGACACACCTTAGGCACCTAATTAACTACCGCCCACCATGATATTTACCTATCGCCTACCTAATTTCTTCAAGAGCACACGACTTTTGATAACTGAATTTTGGTCACCACATCGGTGATTCTCCAAGAAACGTAAATCAGGCAAAGTTCCATTTTCCAGCTAATCCATCACGAGTCAACAATATTAGAGAAGAAATATAAAAAGAAAAACGCCATTTTGTGCACTTTTAGGCAACACCAAGGAACTAAAACATATTTTTACATATACATGATTAGTCTACAAGTAGGCAAACCGGCCCGAACAGCTAGTTCACCCATGTGGCCCTGCCATGGGCGTCCGCCACCGTCTTGCGGTACACGATCTCTTCCACAACGTCCTTAACTCCAAGCCTGGCCTTTGAGAAAGCGACAAATTTGCTGATGACCTCGCGTTGGCTGAGGTCCTCGCTCTGGACCAACTCTCGAACAGCCTTCTCTCTCGGCAAGCCAAATTCCGCGAATGGATATTCGTTAAAGTCGCGCTTGTTGAGGAACTTGATAGGCTCTAAATCCTTGGCAGGCCTAAAGAAATTCTTGAACTTGTCGCTCTCGGTGTCGACATCTCCAATCTTCGCCGGGCTGTAGTTCGGGTTCCTCTTTGGCTTGCTGATAAGGCGCGCCGTGACACCTTCGTTGAAGTCAGGCGATGCCATGAACTTGGCTGCGAGCTGATGCTCTTTCTCAAAGGTCTCGCGGATACCCCACTTCTGGGCGATACGCAGCTGCCTGAGGCTCACGTGAAGCGAGGTCGGCGAGCGGCTGTGCAGGGTATCGAGGGTCTTCTGTGCCCACTCACGCACGGGCCCGGACTCGGCTTCATTCTGCAATGCAGCCACAATTTTCGCGACGCTGTCGTGGCTGAAGCAGCGGTCTATAGCCTTGCGTAACTCACCGGCCAGGAGAATGGGCTGGTCGTGTGGCAGACCGGTGGTGTACTCTTCAATGGCGGTGGTGATGTGTGCAAGCCTCTCCTGCATGCTGTCGTAGTCGTTGAACCTCAGCTCGGCCAGGCGCGATTCCAACAGCGGTAACGTCGTCGAGTGCAAGTAGTGAGTTGCAATACCCGTGTAGAAGACGTTAACTCCCGACAGGGTTTCACCAGTCAGGCCCAGGTAGGTACCGATAGCCCCGTCCAGTCTGGGGAGAAAAAACGAGGCGCCAACGTCAGGGAAGAAGCCAATGTTTGTCTCAGGCATGGCGAATACGGTCCTCTCTGTAGCAATCCTCATGGGCGCATGGGCACTCAAGCCAACACCTCCTCCCATGGTGATTCCGTCCATAAAGGCGATGTAAGGCGTTTGATACGTTGCGATAAGATGATCAAGCGCATATTCCTCGGCAAAGTAGGCAGCTGACTGCTTGACTCCCTCCTTTCCCTTGGCGTTCACTTCAGCGAGCGCCGCCACATCACCTCCTGCACAAAAGGCCTTATCCCCGGTACCTTTCATCACAACGACGTTGGCCATATCCGATTTCTCCCATTCGAGCAGCCGTGGTGTGATCTTCTTGATCATAGATAGGTTCAACGAGTTGAGTTTTTTAGGCCGGTTGAGCTCGATCGTTCGCAGGCCGTATAAGCTGCTGAACAAGACATCCTGTTCATCTTCGGCGTACTGTGCTTTAACTGTAGACATCTAAAGAGAGGGAAGAAAAAATTTAAAGTCTTAGTTAGTTCTGGTTAAGCGCATTAGTGAGGATTTGAAATAAACAACAGTACATACCTGCGCCCTGTACTCTGGCTTGGCCGATAATATTTTTGCTCGCAAAGGCATCGCGACACCGACACGAGAGAATGCGTGAGTTGCTGATGGTGCTGCCCAAGCGGCGCGGCCTAGGAGGACGCGGGACGACATCTAGATGGGGCGTGTGAAGGGTAGAGAGGATTGCAAGCTGGTTGGCAGTAGTCGATCAGACTAACTTAGCATCGAACCCCCTCAGGCCATGTGTCGCCTTACAAATTCGCAATGGCTTCGCACTCGTGTTTTTTTTTTATACTTTTTGGTGATGTAAAACAATGAGGTAGGTATGTCAGCTGGGTACGTCTGCTAAGTCTCAAGCTTTGCCTTGCTATGAAGGAGCTATCGGTTGTCGCCGGGATTTTTCTCGGCCCCACATCACCGGGATAATTGGCTGATGTCAAGTCTCTAAACACTGTGAAATGAACTGTGAAAGGCCTTTGCATTCTCCTTATCTTATCGTCCGAAGTGAAAGTGTGGGCAGTTACTGTACCTTGGGCTAATTATTGTCGCTGCGAACTATTAGCTCCAGCCATCAGTTGCGACGCTGCTCCCGCATTTACTCGCCCAGGTTTACGCGAAGCCGCGATAGACCACAAAACACCACAACCATGGCGGACCCGAAGATCCAGTAAGCAAAGCTGTTGTCGCGTAATTTCGGATGGCCATCTCATGCTAACATTACCAATAGGGAGCTTCTCACGAAGCCTCGCAACGAACTCACGTGCGTAACAAGCCCCTCCCTCTCCTTGTCGTCCAGTTGCTCCTAGCCAAATTCTATGAGCTAGCCTGGTCTTGTTTTGTGATGGCAACACAATCGGTTCTGACTGTTGAGCTGCTGCTTCTGCAGAGAATACGAGATTGCCCAGCTAGAGGAGCACGAGTTCAGCGCCGGCCCACTCTCGATCCTCCAGACCGCCGTGAGGAGCCACACCCAAGTACTCATTTCGATCCGGAACAATCGCAAGCTGCTTGCGCGCGTCAAGGCTTTTGACCGTCACTGCAATATGGTGCTTGAGAACGTGAAGGAGATGTGGACGGAGACGCCGAGGCTGGCGAGCGGGAAGAAGGGAAGGCCCGTAAACAAGGACCGCTTCATTAGCAAAATGTGAGTACAAGTGAGGGAGAGACGGGAAGAGGGAGAGAAACGTGCTGTCTGCCCGCAAGGCCTGAGAGAAGATAATCTCTAGCTAACATTCTTCTTCCCCCCTCTATCAGGTTTTTAAGAGGAGACTCGGTCATCTTGGTTCTTCTCAGCTAATGCACACATATCTTTCTGCATTCTTTTTGTTCTCATCTTGATGCGATTATGAATGACCATGGCAAAAAGCCGGTCTTCTCACGTTTAGCACAGGCAGCATACTCCAGTATCAGAAAACGGCGATGAAAAGTGGCTAAGTAACGGCCTTGATACCTGAATGCTTATTTCACGGGAGGTTTTACGCAAGGCTTGCACAATAAGCTTGCGAGTGACTGCAACTAACTGGCCATATGAATAATATTAAAAAGACCTCCTGAATCCCGAGTCAAACACGACCCTTAAGATTGACCCGCTAATCCATTAAAGAAGGCAGCAAGTCCCCAAGCTCCAGCGTCGGGTACCTGTTCGAAACCGGTTCCTCCCACGTATGTCGACCTACCAAAGCTTGGCTTCATTCCCTTGGTGCTTTCTGCTCCATTTTGGGCTGCGCTAGCGGCACTGGCTACACTGCCAGTCTCTGCGAGCGTATTCACGAATGGGTGGAGAGCATCGATTAGAGTTCGGTCACCCACTTGTGCCTGCGAGTAGTTTCCGAGCGCCTTGCAGCTCTCCTTCAGGACTTTGGCCCACAGCTCAGGAGAGGCTGCCAACTCGCCCGAAGAGGGAGCGTTGTCACGCAGTGATCGGAGCATCGCATTTAGGAAGATGGAGTACAGGGCGCCCGATGTGCCGTCCATGTGATTCTCCACGACTGGAACGATGCTGGCCAGGTCCACTACGGCATCGCCACTTAGTGGGTTGCTCGAAAGGTGTTTGAGTGCGGCTTTGATTTTGGTGGTCAGCATTGAGTTCAAAATTGCTCATTTGAGCTTAGCAGATGGAAAAAACTCGAAGCCTACCTTCAGCGCCCCTCTTCAAGCCAATACCACAGTCTCCATCGCCAACGACCGTGTCATACTTGGTGACTTCGGGTTCAGCAGCAATTACCCTCTCCAATGCTGCTGTGATAGCTTTTTGAGCAGCGGCTGCATCCAACTTCAGTCCAGTGGGCTTGAGGTCCCTCTCCTCCTTTACGTTACCGTCTTTGGTTGCCGTAGGCGGCGAGTCCCATGTCTCGGTAGCAACAGGGGCAGACCACCCAGTTGCCTCGCAGGGGTCATCCAACAACTGCACCATTGTTGCAGAACTGCCAGTATCGACTATCTTCAGCAGTGAGATGCTAAAGCCCAACCCATTGAGGCTGGTCATGAAGGTCCCGGCGAGAACTCGTACCGGCTTGATGGCCCACGTGTTCAATAGCTGCTTCGCCACCTCTGCCGTAATGCCACCCATCTCTAATACGCTCACACCGCCGAGGTTGTTGACTAGCAAAACGAACTTGTCGCCGCTGTCCACCTGCATATAAGCGCGGTCGGCGTCCTTCTGGTCGAGCAGCTGCGCCAGCATCCGCTCCACAAGTGCGGGCAGCTCAAGGCCCTTCTCACGACCCGATCCAGGTTCGTTGTGAATTCCCATGCCGATCTCGACCTCGCCTTCGGCCAATGTATCCTCCTGGTCCGCTGCCTTGCGGCCCGGGACGTGGACGTGTTCGAGGCTGGCGCCGACACTGGCGAGGTTGGACGCGACAAGACGCGCGACGCGGGTCACCTCGGACAGGTTGGCGCCCCGCGCGGCCAGGGCACCGGCGATCTTTTCCACCAGGACGGTGCCGGCGATACCGCGCCGGCCGACCTTGCCACCCTTTGCGCGACCGACGCCGACGTCATCGCCGACGACAACCATCTCGACGTTGATGCCTGCGGCACGCGCCTTCTCGGCCGCGACGCCAAAGTTGAGGATGTCGCCCGTGTAGTTCATGACGATGACGAGGACGCCGCCGCCGTCTGCCCTGTCGCCGGCCTCAACCCTCGACGTGATGGCGATGCGGACCTGTTCGGTGGAAGGGCTGGCGAATATGGTTCCGGCCGCACGTAGATTATCTTGTTCTCGGCATCACATGCAACAGAGGGGTTAGTGATGGTGATTGCCTGCAGGGCCGTGTTGACCAGGTGGGTGGGGTCGTTGACAAAGTGTCTAGCAGACATTGCTGTTGTGGAAGGGCCGTAGTGGCTTTGATTGCTTTTTTTTTGTGTAATGTTTTGTGCCTGCCCTGATCTTTTTTATGTTGATCTGGAGACTTGAATTTGATGATGTGAAAACTTTACGATCCTAGACTGCCTAAACACTGATGGACAATTCCATTTCCCTGGCCTCCCGAAGACCAGGAGTGCACAAGAAATCCATTTGGGGCTATTTGATGCATGAGATCACTTTGACTGCGGGGATCCAGTTCATGTTGGGGTTACTTTGTGCGGAGGCGATGCCGAAAGGATGTCTACTTGGCATCTTGGGTACAACTAAAGTATGGAGTAGTCAAGTCATGGGATGTGGGGGAAACATGCTAGAACATGCGATATATCCACAAGAATTCATCACTCACCTGCTTCAACTTTGTCACTAATACGTATGTATGTATAGCAGACAACCAAGGAGTGGGGTTTTGTTGATTGGACTGCTAGGTACTCTCCCCTCATGCCCCCCACGGCAGCTGTGGACGGTGCCTCCCCGTAAAAATATATAAGGTGGGGGTGGACATGTTGTCCTGTTGGGGGTACAGTGCCTACCTAGGTACCTACCTACCTAGATTAGGTATGCGAGGTACATAAATACAGCATCGGTCCTCTCGCAGGTGCATTGCGTGAACATGAGCATTAAAGTCATGGACTAAGGCATTTTTGCATATATGTTCTTTTTAGTAATTTGTACATGAATCCTAGGTATATATCTCTATACCTTACCCTACTCAACAATGCATATCAACTCCCAGAGCTGGTCGCTTATAAAGAAAAGCCTCCCCAACGCCATACATATTACGCAAACCCATAGATGCCTTCGAAAAGCAGCCGCTTGCCCACCTATCATTACAGAGCCCCAAGACAACCTCTAGCTGGGAGGCTGTCAAACCCTGAAGCAAATATTTTAACGTGGCTTTCGTCCGTGTGAACGCCATGCTGGGTATCCAATAAAAGAAAGAAAGAAAAGTGTGTGTGTGTGTGTGTGTGAGTGAGTGAGTGTGAAAGAGAGAGAAACACACAATGCAGTAGACATATAAAAGGGAAAAAAAAATAATAAAACAGAGAGAAAAGAATATGAGAAGACAGATAAGAGTCTTTGCAATATTGTTTTCTTTCCTTCTTCTTTTTTCTTTTCTCATGTTACCACAAAAATGCACGCACCAATCATACTGAGGATGGTGCCTGTTGTCAAGAAGCCAGCGGCCACGCGACCAGCCGTCGTGATGGGCTGGAAGGTTGTAATCTCCGGGGACTTGGTAGTACCGGCGTTTGGGTCTCCCTTTGAAGTTCCACCCGTGTCCGCCGTGACGGGCACCACCTCCTTGGTGTTGTTCTTGATGAGCGTGTACATGAGCGCGTTGAGTGCGTTCATCTGCTCGCCCACGCCCACCATGCCGTCAAAGTCGCTGCCTGCTTTGTACCGGAACCCGCAGGCCGTTCCTGGCGTGCCCTTGAAGCCCGACGCCGGGCTGCCCGAGCACGACGCCGCCGCAGCCTCGGCGTTGGACCGCAGGATCGGCTGGATCGTATTGAAGGTGAAGGGCGCCAGCTGCGCCGTGCCTCCCATCCACCTCGTCAGGTACCCCTTGAAGCTTTGCTGGTCGTTGTTGCACGTCCCCACAAATTCACAACCGGGCTCGACAAGGACCGAGTTGTTGACGAAGCTGATAATGGTTCGGTTCAGCAGCCCGGTCACCCTCTCCTTCCAGGTTGCCGACTCGGTCAGGTTGTACATGAACGCCGCCCCGTGCATATAGATGCCCGCGTTGTAGGTCCACTGCACCATGTCGGGATTTTTGCAGTCATTGCCACCGTCGGCGAC
>JAVHJQ010006331.1:2120-12704 GCA_031306095.1 Pyricularia sp. CD86 | reverse complement strand
CCCACGGCCTCCCAACAAGGTTTCAAAAATGTAAACAAAGAAGCCAAGCAGATAAACATTACAACTATTGCAACACTTGAAACAAGAATGATGAAGATAAGAGAATCACATTCCGCTCCTCTCAGCAGATGTCAAAATGCTGAACAGACTCCCCACTTCGGAAGCTCGAATTCGGTCTCGGGTGCCATGACCTCGGAGCTGACAAGCGATATATGAAGACTTGACACGGCACTTCTATCGACGATTGTCCCGTTGGCCAGCACTAGGCGTAGCTGCAATAGACGCTTCAGGTAAGGTTCTACTTGGCCAACCTCCAAACTTGCCAGCTCGCCATCGACCACTTTTCCCGCCAGGTGCGCCGTCAGGGGGATCGTGCCAGATATCAGGTTGATATTATTGGCGGCAGCCCCTGCCCCCATGCCTATGCTGTTGGGTGAAGCAAACATGCTAAGCGTTCCTATGAGATTGGGAGCAGATATCCAACTATCTGCAGCGGCCGGTGGGGAGCCATTGAAGACGTGGACAAAGTATGTGGTCTCAAGCTCCTGTTTCTCGGCGTGTATATTGATCGTCCAGTCACGGTAGCTGCGGCCGCGATACAAAATCGAGCTCGGCAAAGCAGCAGTCGCTGCTGCATCGGTGAAGGTGTTGCCGATCTGCGCCTTGAAATTCTTTGGCCTGTGCATGGACGATGGGGAATAAGCCAGGCGTGCAGGGCTCGACTGCCCATAGAGTCTGTTGATGGCTGAGATGACCCGGATCTGGGCCGCCGTTTCACCCTCTGTCTGCGGCTTTCCAGAGAATCTGGCCCCGATCGTCTCCTTGTAGTTGTATTGGAAAACTTCGGGGTCCCTCACCGTGTCCGAGGTCCAGAAGGTGCCGTTCACGTCGGAGAAAAAGGGGGCCAGCAGAGTCCTGGAAGTCATGATTTCCCCTGCCGAGGTTGTATAGGACGCCATGCTCGCTGGTTGTGGTTCGATCCACACGTCTGGGTGCACGACCTGCCAGAGTGCAAACAGGCGATCGAGGTTGGTATGATGCAACCAGAAGATGGGGTCGAACGATGAGAAGGGTATGTAGGTCATGTGTCCACCAAGTCCCGCGATGCTGTGTATGGCGTCGTGGACAGACTCGATCGAGTCGTGCCTGCTGTCCCCTTTTGGGAACCATGCCTCATTACTGAAGGTGGTGTAGTTGTCATAGCTCGACAAGATGGTGTATACGCGCTGCTGAAGCACTTCACGATTTTGGTCAAGGGCCAGGCCCACCTTTGTGTTGTTGGACGTTGCCTCTGAGTCTTGGCTACTTGGTGATCGAAGCGTCCGGTCCCAGTGGTCCCACTACCGAGGAAACAATGGCATGGTGAGTGTTGGCTGCTCTCCCTACAGACGCAGTACATGATTCATGACCTCATGACGATAATTGACAGGCTTTATGGCTGTCTGGTTCGTATTGGGGTACTTACAGGTGCTATGTAAAAGGCAGAAGCATCGAGGGGTCGGAATTCATATGCGTACAAGGGGTTTGAAATGTTTTGCACTCCATTGGGGCCAGCAACTTCTACCACAGGGCTTCCACTCACTACCAAAGGCAGCAGGCTCTCGCCCTCAGGAGGCGTGGCTGCCCAATCCCAGTAGGGGATGCGAAAGTTGGCAGCAGCGCGCTGGTATCGTTTTCGAGTCGACCCGTCTTTGTACCAGGACGCAATTTGTTGAATGTGGTTATGAAGAATTTGCTGCAGCGCAACAATATCAGTCCGGACGGTTCTTTTTCTCTTGGTCGCACAGGCCGAGACCTCTCATCAATAGAGAAACCTTGTGCCCCTTCTCATATAGTGTGACTGTAGAGCGGGCCCCTGTATCTCCTTGCATGGTACCGGAGCTCTTAGAAAAGCATCTGTCAGTGTACCCGGGGAAAAAAAGAAAAAAAAAGAAGCTTACCTCATACAGAGCCAAGTATGGGCGATGCCAAGTGGGAAACAAGGTGTTTTCATGGAGGCAATAGCCTGCCAGCTCGTTTCCAGGAGTTGCCTGGACACCGTTCCATTC
This sequence comes from Pyricularia sp. CD86, assembly GCA_031306095.1. Classification (NCBI taxonomy): domain Eukaryota; kingdom Fungi; phylum Ascomycota; class Sordariomycetes; order Magnaporthales; family Pyriculariaceae; genus Pyricularia; species Pyricularia sp. CD86. The sequence continues at coordinate 10,656 of JAVHJQ010006331.1, read as the reverse complement.
CACGAACGGCACACCGTGAATGCCTAAACACCGATGCGATGTTTATCAGTTCCAAGTTTCTATCGCTCATTTCATCATATCTATCCCTGGCACTGCCAGATAACTTACCGGCGATTTGATAGAAGGAAATGGGCTCATCCTGGTCGTCAAACTGCATTAGGCTGAGACCCAGAATAAATAGCGTCCATTGGTCGCCATCTTCCTGAAACTCTCGGATCTCTTGACGCAACGGCACCGATTTACTCTCGTTGGAACGGCGAACTCCCTTGGCAACAATGCGATTCCGTGGGTTGTTGCCATTCTCGCTGACCTGTCTCCTGATAAGAGGCCCTGTGTCGAATCCATAATCATATGCCGTGGCAGCGATGACTGATGGGACTAGACATGAAGCTCCGATGATGAACAGCAGAAGTGGCGTGGCTGGTAATGGAATGACTGGTCTGATAGAAGCCCTGATACAGTAGCGCCCCGTACAAGACCAAACAAGCCTGGGATCTTTCGAAGAGCCTAAAATGGCCAAGACTAAAAGAAAGTAGGTGATCAGTCAGAGTTGACTCCGAGATTGGATAGCACCTTGCTCTGTCTCATCTAAGCAACAAGAAGGGAATGGGAACTTTGGTCTGGAAGCAGAAGACGGGGGAGTAGACAGAAAAGTACCGGGCCGAGGACCTGGCAAGGTACTTAGGGGGGCAAGGCCAAACCGGGCTTTCAGGGATACCTAAAAGATGGACAACGTCAACAAACTCTTGTCCGACACTCAACCCTGTCTGTCATCCGTCGGCAGACATTCGGGCATGCGCAAAAGGCTTGTGCCACGTACTAATTCAAGTTAAGATGGGGGAGAAGGTCTGCCCACCCGTGTGCTACTGCTGTAGCAAGAAGGGAGAGTACCTAGGCATGTACTTACCTACCTTAGGTTGGTAGGTACGATAGACATCAGTAAGGCCTTTTCGCCGGTTTTGCGATAAGTGTAACCCAAGGAAGTAACCACTCGACCCAGACACGTAGACTAAACACTAAATCGGAAATCAAAACACATCAGGTGTTACTGACAATGCTTCTTTCAGTACTCTCATGAAAGCCTCTGAATATTCGTCTCCATGAAACGAGATTCCATGTCTTGGATGTCGCTCCATGTCCGTCCGGAATGGGGAACAAATCACTGAGATGGTCCGGTGGTGGTAAGGTGGGCTGCCTCAAGTAATGTACCTTACCTTTTTTTTCTCTCATATCATGGAGGTACCTAGGTACCTTAGGTACGTAAGGTCAAGTGGCAAGAGGACTGATGTACTTTGACCACCTATCCCCCTGGGCCGCATCAAGGAGATCCCAGCCCAGGAAGGTGCAGTCTCCCAATAAAACCCCCATTTGTCACCAGTAAATTTCATCAGGTGTGAACTTAGGTATCCCCCATATTAGTGGGCTATTCATGAATGCCAATAAAAAAAAGTAAAAAAAAATATAAAATAAAACAAAATAAACAACCCCCGGACAATCGCATGTCACACACGGGCGACGACATAACCAGGCGAGAACTGGATGCTCGTACAAGTAGAAAACAATCTGAAAGCCAGCCGGGTGGCGGCCAAGCTTTTCCGTAATGTGTTGCACTATGTGGAAGAGAAATGAAATCATCGTAGAATAAGGAGGTCATGACACGGAAATTGATAAGATGCAAGTCGGAAGAAGAAAATCAAGCTGTTTGTATTTGATGAACGCCCCTCATATCAAGCCAGACAAAAACAAAAGGACGAGATTAATGCAAAACACATGAGCACACTGGTCGCATCGCCCAAAACTCATCTTCGGTCCACACACTTAGTGCACAGGTGGAAGCGCAACCATCGAGTTCCCAACGCGGAAGCCATCCACACCCGCCCGCCTGATAGGTCCCTTGCGTGGCGCGTCCTTGGGGTCTACTCGATACTTGAGTTTGACACCCATGGCCGCCAACTCCACATCCAAGAACTTGAGCGCTCCCGGAACAACAACGACGGTGGTGTTGTCACCTCCGATCCATTGGTTACCATGTCCATCCTCCCATATCTCTCCTTCGAGCGTTGTGAGATCAACATCCTCGTCCAGTCTATCCAGACGCTGCGCACAACTCCTGCACCTGACCGTGTTGACCTTGCGTTTACCGACAAATGGTGACACTGTCGGCTGCACCGAAAGGAATGTGCCACACGTCCGGCAAATCCACGACCTCGTGTAGTCTGAGCAGTTTAGCAGGCGATCCTGCAACAAGAACGCAGTTCCGTGGGCCAAGAGAGCATCACGCTCCATCTCTCCAACTCTGATACCACCACCTCGTTTCCTTCCCTTGATCGGTTGGCCCGTCGTCGGAACCACCGGGCCCGTCGTTCGCACTTGGAACTTGTCGTTAACCATGTGTCGCAGCCTCTGGTAGTATACCACGCCGATGTATATGTCTGCCGCCAACTCCTGACCGGTGATACCAGAATACATGGGCTCGTTGCCGTGATAGTTGTACCCCGCCTTCATGAGCTGGTGACCAAAGTACTCGGCCGCCGTGTTTTGCTCGTCAAACTTGAAAGGAGTCGAGTCTTGGGCAAGACCGTGCAAAGCTCCAGACTTGCCGGCGAGCGACTCGACAAACATGCCGATCGTCATTCGAGACGGGAAAGCGTGCGGGTTGATGATGACATCTGGCTGCATTCCCGACTCCGAGAAAGGCATGTCAATCATGGGCCACTTCTGGGACGCCACACCTTTTTGTCCGTGGCGTGACGAGAATTTGTCACCAATGACAGGAGATCGTGGTATCCTGAACTTGATCGACACTGTCTGCAACGGCTCTGTGCCATTTTCGTTACCAACAAGGCGGATCTCCTCGACGAAGGCCGTTTCTGAGTCTTTGTACTTCTCGTAGTGGGTGAGCCCGTCGCGGTTGACCAGTTGATCACTGTAATCAGCCGACACAGTGTGCCAGGCAGCGATGATATCACCTTGCTCGACCTTGCTACCAATACGCGGCAAGCCGTCCAGATCCAGCTTCTCAAGATCCCGCGCCTTGACCGTTGTGTTGGGGGCAAAGCCAAACATCTTGGTGATGTGCTTCGTCGACCGTGTTCTCGAGTCATCCTTGAGCGTGATCTTCTTGGTCTTGTAGATCGTTCCATGTCCAAATCCTCGCTCATGGGCCGACTTGTTGAGGATCATAGCGTCATCCATGTCGTACCCAGTATAGGAAATAACAGCAACAACAGCATTCATACCGTTAGGGAAGTTGTCAAACCCGTACTCGTTGTGAAGCGGGGCTCGAACAATTGGTGTTTGGCCGGTTTGAATGCGGTACATCTTGTTGTCCGTTCGATGACTGATGGCTGCTCCCGGAGTTCCCATGGTTTGTTTACCCATTTGGCATTGGTACATGTTTCTCGGTGACTGGTTAAAGTCTGAGAAAGGTGTCATGTTGGCCAAGATTGATAGCATGTTTGTGGGATCGAATTCGACGTGAGTCGACTCGCCCGAGACGATTTCAGGCTCGGTACAGGCGATAGACATGTAGGGCTGCTCGTGGGTGCCCACGTAATCTTCCTTCTCCAGGGGGAGATATTTCACAGGCCTAACCATCCTGGAGGGCTGAGATGCCATGTATATTCCAGGGTAGGAGCCACCGTTCGATGGAGGCACCAGACCGATCTCCATGTGTACCGGAACGCCATGCGAACCTTCAACTTTCCAATAGCGCAACGTGTCTGCTATGGTACGAGACTGTTTCGGTGAGCACCATCCGAGGATTTTTCCGTCGAGCATCACAGGTACGCTCTCCTCAGTGTCTGCGGATGACGTGTCTACAACCCCAAGCTCAGTAGCGAGCCTCGGGATGGCGGAGACGTCGACCGCGTCCGTCATAATCTTGCACTTGTGGGCCAAATGATTCAGAAGACCGCAAGGGGAACCATCAGGCGTGTGTACAGGGCACAGAAAGCCCCAGGATTCTGGCAGAAGCTTACGGACTGTTGTTGTCTTGAGTTGAGCGAAGAAGCTACCACGATGCACCATGCGGAAGTGACTGATGAAGCGCAAGAAGTTCAGCTTCTCTGCAACCACCACAAACCCAGATGTTTGCTGTAGATCCAGGCCCGATGGGCTCTGAAGGTTACCAGTAGACAAGAAGTACTCCAGGCTGTTTCCAAGATTCTCGTTTGTTCTTCGGAAGATGTTGGTGGGAAAGTCTTTTTCAAACGCGGCGGAGGTGAAGGTGTTGGCGGGTGATCTCCGGAGATAGTCTCGCAGCGCAGCTCGGAGTGAAACTGCCACAAACTCCTCCAAGCGCTCCTTGAGGATCATGCCGTACAGATAACCGCCAAGCAAAATCTCTTGATTTTGGACCGCATCCGGGTTATCCACCGCGCATTCGCCTGCGGCGAGGGCGTATAGTTTCCTCATCATCACAAGTATCATTCGAAACTTGTCGGCATCTTGTTGTTCAGTCACGTCATGACTGCCCAGGTGCACAAGGACTATCTTCTTGAGGAACTCAGTACCGACATCGTAGTGAGACATAGAGTCTTGAACTCCGAGAACGACCCTGAACTTTTCGCCCAGATAGGCCCTGGTTTTTGACTTGCTGTAAAGGCCGTAGGACTTATATGTACGCAAGAGAAGCTCGACACGATCCGTCAGAAATGAGTTTCCCACACCCTTGGACCCGGGCGGGCCGCACAATCCCTCAAAGATTTCACTGTCGTTGGTCTCCACTAGCGCCTTCAGAATCATCATGACGGGGACCAGGTACTCGTTCTTCCTCCACGAGAACCGGAATGTAACGTTTCCATCGTTGAGGTAGTGGAGCACATTGGTTTGAGAGGTTTCGTCAGGGCGGACAGACCGCAGTATGATACCATATGGCGTATAAGCCGGGCCTCTGTTCTGAAAACTTGGACGGTTGATGGCGAGAGGGAAATTTCGTCGGTTTAGCAACAGCAACCGGATGATTTTCTCATTGCCATTCACAATGAAGTAGCCACCGAGTTCCTCACTCTCCTCCTTGCGCTGCACAAGTAGAGCAGGCGAGTTGCCTTCAAGATGGCACCTGTTCGACTGTTATAGTGTAAGTATTCAACCTAATGCAGCAAGCATGTTGGACACTGGTAAATAACTCACCTTGACCATGATGGGCATCTGGCCGAAATCACGGACACATTCCTTCAGCTCGCCATTATTAATCTGATATTCGAAGGTTGCAGAGAGTTTGCCCCTGTATGATACATGGCGCTCTCGGCACTCTGCGGGAAATATCTCTCGTGTCTTGGCGAATTTGTTGGTAGTCGGCACCCAAGACTTTTGCAAGCTGACTTCCTTGATGCGCACTGATAGCCTATTCCTTTGTGACAATGGCATGCTGGCATCGCCGTCTAGGAAGTACTTGGTCCCGATATCCCTGATGGCATGGTCTATCAGGCCTGGCTTGCCATCGTCCCTGAAAAGTGCATTGAAGGACTCAATGTGAGGATTGACAGCATTTTGTAGAGCTGGGTAGGCCGAGTGATCGGTTGGAGGGTTCCGAAAGAGATTTTCGCGGCGAAGTGTGTTGTACTCGTGATCCCACTTGGTGCTGGTGGCGGCGGGAGCCATGTTTTCGAGCTGTGCGCCGCGACAGGCGGCAAACTGGGAGGGCAACTGAGCCCAGGTTTGGGGTGATTATTATAGTCGGATCAGGCAGTGCCAGCCAATAAGTGAGAGACTCCAATGCTAATGAATGAGCCCTCCCGATCTGGGTTGCTATCAATATTTTTTTTTGCTTAGACAAGCCCAGATGTCTCCTACCTCATCGCGTCCGTTGAGCCAGTTCAAGCAAACGTTAACGCGGGGACGGCGTAATGGCGCCAGGGGAAGAAAAAAAAAAGTTCGATAAGAGAACAATTGACTTGTCGATAAGAGCTGCGATAAGCAAATATTCCATAGCAGAATGCCACGTGATTGCGCCCATCCTCATCCATGTGGAACTTCGATGCGGGGCGCAGGGCCTACAGGAGACAGCCTTGACAGCTTGACAAATGGGTTGAGCCGCGGATCTGATTCAATTTCACCTGAACAAAGCCAGCCTACAGCCCATACAACCTGGCTAGATAGAATATCTATCTTTTTTAGGATTATGTACGATCCCATTGCCTACAGGCAGGTACCATTCATTTGATGCTAGCTACGTTGGAACCACATCTTGCAAGTCGACACCACAGAAACCTCACCTACTGTAAAAGATCAATGGAACGAATGGGTGGCATTGGTCGGCCACGATGGAGTTTCTCCACTACTTCCAGGCTAAACTATTCCATGTGCCAAACACCACCCCTGGCCGATTGATTCCCCAGCGTCGGCGGCAAATGTGGTTGCGGAATTACCTAACTTGATCATTTGAAGAACATGAGTCTGAGTCCATGTACACATGATCATTCTTTGCCGCCGCTGTATTCGATTTTCGGCAAACAAACACACTGGTGTGAAGGCCTCACTCCAGGCCTTCGTTTCGGGGAATCGGGGACAACCGTTTTGGAGGCCAACGTTGAGTGTTTGTCAAACAAAGCAGAACCAGTCGTTTGAGCAAATTAGTAGGTTGTATGCAGATAGATGTACGTGGTACCTGTTTTGAGAAAGTTATGAACAAGCGCGCTTCAGACAAACTTCATCATGCGTGGGCCTTTCATGCCTTAATACCCGCCCCCCTTCATGCATCATCTGCAAATCAACTCACTACATAGTACTCAACTCAACCTGGTATATGGGACAGATAAGTGAAGGGAAATACAAGCTGCTTTGGATCGATCCACAGCCTGTGTATTGCGTACTAATTTACAATTGCACAGTATCGTCTAGCATTTAGGGTTATTGAAATTAAGTGGACATGTGCATGGATCTAAGCGCCCGAGCAATGATCATTTGGGTTATGGTGTTACGATGCATTCCAATCATTCACTATTAACTGCCTGCCTTGAATGCCCTCCTAAGTACCTACCAAGCTTACCTGAGGTACCTAGGTACTTACATGCTTAAACTCCTTTTTTGTTGCGTCGTAGGTGCTTGAATGACTACGCACTGGAACAGTCATGTAAAACAGAAGATCCACACTGGCAAGTACTCCTTCAGACGCGACATCATCAAATTGGCTTAGACTGCACAGCCAGACTGAGTGCTGCGGCAAGCCAGCCTATTTATTGTCAGGGCTTCTTTGTATTTACGGCTTTGTGCTGGGACGGCTCGAATAGACCCTACACGAAATCAGGTCTAGGTCACTCCGTATTCCACAGTCTAAACGCTGCAGCGGGCGCCTCGGAGCTAGGTAGGCTTGCTAGGATAAGTGCCCCGGTATTGCATCCGCGGTTTTTAACCACTGCCCCCACATTATAGAGCACATGTAGCGCGCTTGCTTTTTCAGTGAGGCGCGTGAAGGCCTGGACATCGAAATAGCATACATACATGCTATGCGAGTACACCATCCAAGGTAAGGTACACTGTGTACCTAGACAATGTACCTACCTACTGTACGTTGTCTTGCATACCTACCTACCTTACCTATCAAGCTATCTACCTACCTTGCTGGGTTGGCTGGACGGTATAGCCTAGCCCGACAGTGCAACTGTTCTTTTTTATTTTCTTTTTTTTCTTCCCCCTTGTACATTTTGCTACAGGCCGCCACACGGCACCCAACCACGCAGTGGCCGCAGGCTGTTTGTCCGCAATCATCCTCCCGATCCATAACATGACCCGTCTGAACACCGTTCAACCTGTCAAGATTGCAATGGGCCGTCGTTTCGACACTGACCCGCCTTACCGCTCGCTTATTGGCCGCCTTGTCGACGGCCTGACTTCTCGGGTGGACTGCGACCCCGCGGCCTCTGCTCGTCATTCCTTTTTGTTTCTTGTTTCTGTCACCCTTGTTGGTTCCCTCCAGAAGAAGGACCTCAAGCTTTCTCCATCACGTCGCATCGGAAAGAGGCCATTCCTCTAGTTCTAGAGCCTCCTTTGTTTGAGTGGTGGCCGCCCCCAACAGCAGCCAGCCTTGGGGTGCAAGAGCGATTAACCAAGAATTACTTAAACTTTGGGATCGTGTCGCTCCTTGAATATCGCATCGCAATCTTATTCGCTTGTGCATTCGTGACTCGGCACCGCTGCCGCGTTTACTGTACACCGCAGTACCCACCTTTGCAATCCCATACTACTGCCGCCTAACTGCCTTCCGTTACGTCAACCACCTACCTTACCTACTTTAAGGCAGCTTTGGCAAGCTGTTCAGCCTCTCTCGCTCAGTCTATGTCCAAACAGCTACCGTCTATTTTTCCGAATTCGGTTTCTCTATCAACAGCACATGCCAAGGACGAGGAGCTTCGGCGTGTGCCGCGTGCAGCATTGTCACATTCGATCCCTGCCCACCATACTTTTTCGCTGAGCCCGGCGACCCATTTAATCCTAGCTCCAGATCTGCACTATCGAAAGCTCTAGCACATCACTGCGACCCTTGTTTTTTTCTGTTTTTTTTTTGTTTTTTTGTTTTCGTTATCAAAGCAAGCCA
>JAVHJQ010006314.1:0-12224 GCA_031306095.1 Pyricularia sp. CD86 | reverse complement strand
CGATAAACCAGACTCAAGGGAAAAAAAAACGGAATGGAAAGACAGTTCAGGGTAAGAAAAAAGAACATGCTTTATGTACCGGACTTTTCTTCCCCCCCGAAAACGGAAATATGTCTCTGTAAGATTATGTGTACGCCGTGAAAAGGACAGCCCAAAAACCATTTCTAAACATGTGGGAGCAGATAAATAAAACAGAGTAAGTGAAATCTCGCCCCCTTCTGGCGTGTTTATTCCCATTAGCTTGGGCAAAATAGGAGGGCCAACTAAACAAGAGACCACCGCAAATCAAGGCCATTATCTTTGATCGGTGGTTCCTCACTCAACCTCCCCTCTCTGATAAAGAAGGAAGAAATTAAAGAAATGACAGTCGAGTTTTCATTAATAACAAAGGAAACTGGATTGACAGCTCCCCTCGAGCCTACTATAATCGAATCGAGTCGGCGGTCAGAATGCTTGGGCGTTGGTTCCAAACAAGCAACTTCTATGTGTTCGTCGATGCAAAGGGTCATGATGAGTCGTGTTCGCTTCGTGCCTGATTCTTCTTTCCAAGAAAAAACAAAAGTTCACGCATGCCCGCCCCAACCTATAGGCAGCCTAAACGGTCCTAAAAGAAAGTCCTCAACGGACGCCGATGGGAGGTCGAGGACCGAGGCTGCTCTGGCTGCTGTGGGCAGACGGTTCCGAGTCGAGGTTGGTGGAATCACCACTGCCCGCGCTGGCACTCGCACTTCCAGTCAGACTTCGAACATTCTGGCGTTTTGGTATCTGGAGCTGGCTCACCCCGGCGTGTTGTTCAACCTGTTGCGGCGCAACAGCGTTTCCGTGTCCAGGAGGATACCGTGGTACTGGCTGTCGCATGCCATCAGGCGGCGAGGGTCGTCCTCCATTCGTCATCCCCGGTGGACCAACATAACCATTGGGAGGCGATGGCCTGCCGTTTCCACCGCGCATCGAAGGGCTGTATGGGTTACCAGGTGACTGGCTCGACCTTCGGAATGCCCCATTCATCCCCATAGGAGGTGGCCCCCCTCCAGGTCCTAATTGCATATCCTCAATGCGCGAGGCAGTGAGAGAGTTGGCTCGTGATTCGGCATTCATAGTGCTGCGGTCCACGGCTCCATATCGGTTGGATGAACAGCTCATTAGAGGATCGTCCAGGAAGTTTTCAGACATGATCGTCGGCTGTCCAATCTGGCTAGATCGGTTTCTCCCAAAACTCGGCCTGAACCGACTGGTTCTCGGAGCCGGCGCCTGGTCAAACTCGGGATTCTTGCGGAACTGGGCCGGATTCGGCGGTGGTGCTCTCCGATTCTTCTTGGAAGTCACGCTCATCATGTCGAAATTGTCGGGGTCAATACGGGGGACTGAGGCCCCAGTAGGATCGAAGTAGTCTTCGTCCTCATCCTCGTCATCGTACATCCCAACATTACGTACTGACGGAGTGGGAGGGCCGCGCCTTGGACCAGGCCCGGGGCCAGGTCCTCGCCTCATCCTCATCTCCTGTTCCCTCAGGGCGAGCTCGCGCTGTCGGAGCTGTAGCTCGCGCTCCCGTATGGCAAGCTCGTGGGTATCCGGTGTATAGTTTGCTTCTCCAGATTCAGGAATATCATCGTACACCACCAAGTGGCTGAACTCCTCCAAGTCCGCCCCCTCCATCGATCCTCGCCTCGATGCTGTTCGTGACCCGGGGTATCCATTCGGTCCGCCGTTCATCGGCGGTCGTCCATACCCATTCGGAGGGCCTCCGTTCATTGGTGGCGGTTGCCGGCGCATGCCAGGAGGGGGTCCCATGCCAGGAGGTCCCATACCAGATGCTCCCCTGGGTCTGGGCCCACGACCGTTGGGCATACCGTTTGGCATAGGTCGAGGGGGACCGTTTTGGCCCACCATGCCACGCGGAACTGGTGAGGGTGACGGGCCAGGTGAGCCGGCCATAGATCTCGGAGCAGGTTCGAATTTAGGCCTGTTCTGGTTCGTAATGTTGATGTTGTGCAGGATGGCATATAGAGTCTCGATTCTAGGCACCGAAACGCCGGTCTCAGTAGCAAGTCGGATAGGCGAACCGAGATATGTTTCCACTTCCATAGGGCGCCGCGCGGTAAAATCCTGCCACATGATACTCTCGGGTCCTTGAGCCTGTGTCATATCCGTCATAGTCTTTTGCTTAAAGTCTTCCGGCATTTTGCATCCTTGTGCTGATGCTAGCGCCAGAAGCTCGTCTATTACTTCTGAAATCATCTGTTTAACTCCAACCTTTTCCAGTAACGCAGCGTGGTTAGGGGTTTCGAAAATCACACTTGCGGGGTGGAAGGCGATGGGGCTGGGAGTGGCAGGTCAGCAGTTGTGGCGCAAATGTGACGGGAATTTCACACGCCAAGTAAACAAGAGAACTTACCCAATAACCCTCTCGTACTGTTGCTGACGAATGTTCGGGGATACCTTGCAGTCAACTTGGCCAGAGCTCAAGGTCATAGCCAGAGCTTGCGCCATGTCTTCTTGGATGGTTGACGGAATATTGCTATTAGAATTAGCGGGACCAACCCACACCTCTGTTGAACCTTTGTGCTCGAATTCACTGGCTCCCAACTGCGTCAGTTCGGCACCTGACACGAGTGACAGCACCACATTGGTCGGGAATCGCTCTTCTATCGCGGCTTCTACGCCTAATGTGTGTGTCGTGTTGATGAGAATGCACGTGTGCTGAGGGGTCACGACCGACTCGATGATGGCGGCGAGATCGTAGACATCGGGAAGCGCCTTTATGCAGAGGATAACGTAGTCGAATGCGCCGTCCTTGCGCGTGGCGGCCTCTTCTGGGGTTTTAACGACTGTAGACGCGTTCAAACGGGGTCAGCAAGGCGCTACATGGCGGAAGGCCAAGGGAGGGAGGCGCATGAGGAATTCTAAGGGCACATACCATGACGAGGCTTGAACCTTTCGTTGCCAAAGACCGGAGACCTGATTTGTCGACTTTTTAGAGCTGGTTCTCACACCAAAGAAGCGGGGGACTCCAAAGAATCGCCGGAACAAACAAAGAGGAGGAATGAAGAACTGAGACTTACTTGAACGATATGCCATACTGGGAGACATGTTCAAACCCGGATTTCCATACGAGCGTCACATCGCAGGCATTGGTCGCTTGTAGTCGCCAAGATAGGAAGGCCGAAACTGGGTTTCCACCAACTGAAATCACCTTCATCAGCTCACAGCTCGCCATGGTCGGTGGTGGTCTCGTGGAAAGCAAGCGGAGGGCACGGAGAAATTGTGGCGATTATGTAAGGCGGAACATGTGCGTGATAAAACAAGAACGAGCGAAAATGCAGATGAAGAAAAGTAGCGAACGTGAGGCCAATTCTGAAGCCTAGAAGGAATGAAGGCTCGAGGGACACAACGAGAGGACGGGTAGACGAAAGTAAAAAGTTGATGACAAGAACGGGTGCGAAAGAATGCGGCTTGTCACACTGGTACAGTAATCCCCCAAGGCTTGGGACGGAACCAGGGACGACAAGGCAACGGAACGGTTATGACCAATGAACAGGAAGGAGGGGAGGAAATCATACCTGAGAGAATCTTGAGCCGGGGCGTCATGGGTGCCATTTTGGCCAGCCCAAAGTAGTTTAAGGCAGACCTTTCGCCAAGTATCTGGCACTAACCTGTTGTGATTTGTCTTGTTGGCGGGGCGCTCTAATCTGGCCCGCGTCGGCAGGCCTTGTCGCTATACCACTTGCAAACCAGTAGTGCCGCTGACAGAGTGGAGGGCGACCCACACACAACAAACAGCACACCACAGCACACGCAGCAGAACTACGTTGCAATAGGGTACCTGTAGGGTATGTAGCACTAATTCGTGGGCCCCTGGAATGCGCAGATCGTCACCTACGACACCTGTGGTAGACTTTCAGCGCCTCCTCCCTTCTTGTGGCGTCGACGAGTCGGTCTCGGTTTGATATTGCGTGCCGATGATACCGAGGCCCCCTTTTTTTGCTTTTCTCGTTTATTGATAAGTGGACTGTCGAAACACCTCCCTACAGTCGTTTTTACTCGTCGTGATATATTTTTGTCTGTCACCTGTCAAGAAGCAGACGTCTGAGAGTACAACCAAGCTTTCGGGACGTGGTCGAGGTGGCTTGTGTGACGGGATGGCTGCGCTGGGCTTTGACAGAAGCACACAGACACATTCGTCGATACGGCGAGATAAAGGTGCTTTTCGGCCAAGCACTAGGGACAGTAGCAATTGTGCGCTGCGAAAGACAACTTGGCAGGACAGGTAATGTGCCTGTTTCGTGCGTGTGCGATGTGTTGTGGTAGAAGCTCTAGCCTGGCACCAGCAAACGTGAGGTTTCCCGAGCCAAGGTTGAACAAAACAAGACGTCAGAGACGGCAAAGGCAGCCAGGGCTGTGCTCGACAGTGGCCTCGTTCGGTTCGACCGGACTGATGGGTGGTTATCGTCAGGGCCTACTCTCCGCACGTATGCAGGTCTGATGGTAGATAGGCGTTTGACGGGTACCGGAGAGGGCTCGTAGCGAATGAATCTTCAATGCTTGCTTATTGTGTGAATCCTTTTTTTTTTCTGCGGCACAAGCTGAGACGACTTAATGGCTAGGCAGACCGGGGCCAACTCCTTACTGTTTATTGCGGCTGCGTTGTGTACTGTAAACGAGTGTGGAATCGCTAAAAGAGCACGCAAAACAACGAGTGAAAGGCAAGGGGAAATGTGGAATGTCGCAAGCAAATCCAGATAGTAGAAAAGGGGGGGCCACTAGCTAGCAAGGAAACAGCTTGCTATCCTCAATCTTCAGCCAGCGAATGGTGGATTGGATCAAGTTTTGCAATGAGTTTTCCGCCCGCAAACGGGTGTGTACAATGACAGCGACGTGGAGCGAAAATAGATCCCGGGTTCTGGTATTGGAGAGCAGGCAAGGCAAAGCACGGGTGAGTGGGTGGGTGGTGCTACGTTAGGGTAGCAATAACGGGACCTCGAATGCTGCGGTGTCCGTTGTCGCCTGCCCTGTTACTGCATCGATTGAGCGAGGCCCCAGGGGTCGACGCCCCAATAGCAAGAAAATGGCAGAAGAATCCCGGCTGGATGGAAATTGAAGGTGGGGAGCGGGCAAAAGGCTGTGCCGCAGACGTAGCGGGGACTTGCTTCTTGCGCTTTTTTTAGTGGGGCCGACAGGTCGTGGATACTTTTCTCGGTCAAACATCCAAGAGTTCCTTATCAGGCAGTTGTTCTTTTCAACACCCCAGTTCCTGTTTCTGACCACTTTCGATTGTGCCTGAATCTCGAAAAGTTTGATGGAAGACAATGCTCCTCAAAAGGGCGCGCGGCCGATTACCAATGCTTTTCAATAAATTGATTCTAAGTAAACTCCGTATTCAGCAGGCAGCGGCGATTCCAACTGTAATGTCTGTCGTACTGGCGAGTTTTCTCCATTTTTACGGATTGGCAGGTACCACGTACATTGTAGCCAAGCCACCCACATTAACCATTCACCATTCACGCCCAATCCCAAGACACCCGGCCCCAGTCCCAAGACATGCTATTATTTGCAAGTCCGGTGAGAGACGGAGTGAGTACGCTGTGTTTCCAATGTCCGCGGTCATTCATATTACGTTCATGCTCGATTGCCACATGGCAAACTTACTCGAGTGAATCCAACTCACCAGTCAAGCAACCAGCATATCACTGAATCAATTGCTGTAGTCTTCGCCGCAACCTTGACCAATAGTAGAATTTAGAGCCGCCGGAAATGCGTGCACACGAATCACACATAAAAATAACTACAGTACAAAAAAAAACACTTGCATGTGTAATATTCCGCTCCTCGTTCGCATGCCAAGAGACTGAATGACTATCTTCTCCCACGCCACCTTTAACAATGGGTACCACCGAGTAAGAGCTCCAGGGGATTTTTCTCTCTCTCTCTCTCTCTTTCGCCCTCTCTCTACTAGAGTTACAAGATTTACCGATTTCACACGACGAATACGAGCATGGCTCAAGCCCGGATTGGACCCTTTGGCGGGCTGAGTTATACAGCAATTCCGGGCTGCATAGACACGCAACAGCAGGTACCTTGTACAGGAGGGTATGTAGATCAATCGATAGACATTTGAGTGTGGTGCTTCCCGAAAACTAAATGAAAAAGTAGTTTGCAAGAAGGGGACCAGAAGATATGCCCAACCCACCATTAAAGAGACCTTCGGACTTTCGGGGTGGATGGCTGTCAACGACATCAGGTTCCTAAACCAAACAGTTCAATGGACCCCTGACACCTGCAGCCATCATCCTTCCAATGATGCGATGCCATCCGGCTGGTTGATTGCCCTCAACGCGTCTTGGGCGTATTCGATCCCACCGTAGGGGGTAGAAGAAGAAAAAAGACGAAAGAAATCAGTTCTCCACCTACAAAACCAAGCTAGCGAGCGGGGGATAAAAATTCGCGAACGGAAACCCTGCATCTCTCAAGAAAATGGCCGATTCAGCAAAAGCACTTTTGCAAATATAGGTGGCATGTCTCTGGGCTGGAGATAGGGCTCTATAGACGGCTTGTCGGTACAATAGATCGTAGATTTGACCGATTGATAAAAGGTGCCCAGAGCTGGGTGCCTAAACCTTGCAGGCGGTTTTGATTCTTTTTGTCTGCGTTTTATCAACGCCTATCTTTCAGCCACTGCATCTAGATTTGCGCCCGCTGACAAATCCTTGCAAACTTGGGTCCAGATAGAAATCGTCAAGCTACTGTATGGTAACAGCGGCATTTAGAGTAGGAAAGCCAAGCATTTACGGAGGTGTGCTTTGACGCTGGGCGTAAGAGAGATGCTTGATTTACATCTCAGTGTGTGGAATTTTTGAGCCTTGCGGTTTGTAAGTGCAAAGTTGCAATTGCAAAGGGCTAGCACAAATAAATAAACAAACAAAACACGATAAAAAGTTAAAATAAATAAAAATTAGTCCGGCTTACAGACTACTTCCGAGCTGGCCGGTTGCAACCAAACCAACTTGGCAGCAATCTACTCTGGTAGTAACACAGTACTGCGAACCAAGGTACGGTCGGTACACAAGAGGGAAAAACAAATCGGTGCAATTGTGGAGGAGGCGCAGCAGCTGATTGGGCTTCTCACAGTTTAACACGACAGTACACGAGCCGCTGATGATGCGGTAAGCACTGAGAGAGGGCGCAGTCGCCTTGGCTCGGAAATTACCTACTGTATTATCATCCCAGCTCCAGGAAAGTTTTGAGATTATCCATCCCAATTTCATACGAAGTACTATATCACCGGCGGGTTGGTATTACTATACATACAGCTAGCTTAGTTGGAGATGCCAGGAAAGGCAGGAAGTTATTATAAATATGATAGATACTTGATCCTTTATTATACCTCAGATACATGCGCCAATTGTCTCGAAAGTCGGTTGACATGGTAAGAGAAAAGAACAAAAAAAAAATTATTGTAAAAGAGTCTTCTTGGTCGAGACTAGAACTAGACTTGGGCTTGACTCTCGAGAGTTCGTTTTGTGGCTTTGGGTTCTCACCCACAGGGCGATCGCGATGGCAACCAAGAGGGCTCACATAGGTGGGGGCGCTCAGTCTAGAGTTCAATGGAACCGTTAAACAGTTGGTTCCACTCGAACCAAAGTCAGACTGTAGTATTTGAGTCTTGGCCCCGTTCCTTTGTACTGGTTGCCCGCTTCAGACGTGGCCGGCCCTCTCCCGCGAAGGCGGAGCCTAAGGAAAATCTTTGGTGAATTCGTAAATTGATGACGTACGTTCCATGAGCCTTAACCGTATCTGGTGAAGGTTCCTGGTGTCTTTTATAATTAGACCTAGTCCATAAACTAAGGTACCTCGTACACAAGGTATTCAATCCCGTGTCGCACGCTCGCTCAGGCACAGTTTTGGGGAACAACTTAGTGTGTCCATATATTTGATGAAAAACAAACAGACGATCACAACATCAAATGCAACAATTGACTTCTACTACTGCTAGTAATTGTCATGTTTACATAATTATACGTTGAGACTGTCTCCTCTTTTGCCGTTGGGTTTTGAAAGCTTCTCCAAGTTAACTGAAACAAACAGTACACGTCACTTAGTGACAGGTGAACGGTCAGGCTGTGTTGAACGCCACTGAAACAAAGAAAAGAAAACAGAGAAAGAAAAGAAAAAGGCCAACGTTGATTCGACCAGGGAGGCCTGAATCTGGTATCACAAACTCAAGATGGAAGCAGCCTTTTTTTTTTTTTTACGCGGCCAACCGCGTTGGTGATGTGATTGCGAGTGGGTGAGATGCGTGCCACTGCATCATTCAAACATTTAGCTCTGCTTGGCCAATACTCACTCCGTCGCATCAACAATGGCAAGGCTTGTGTTGGCTTCGACGTACATGCCTCAATCGATCGGGTTGAAAAGTCTACATCACGCATGCTACGCGACAATATGCCTGTGGCTCTGAACCTTCTTGACTTTCAGACGCGAAGCGATTGTTTCGATAGGAATGGATGCTCCCGAATGATGGAGCCTATTCTGGAAAAAGCAGGAGTGGTCTGCAGTAATACCGAAGAATCTTTTTTGGATGATTAATATCAGACGAAATTGCCTGGAATAACAATCAGGGGAGGATGAGGAATGGTCAGATTCCGGAAAGCTTAACGTTCCGACAGTACCGGGAAGAGATACCGTAATCATAACAAAGTTGAGAGGAAATGGGGTATTTTGCCTTTCGTTGGTTGTTGTCAGTCAGTACAAACAATTTCTCTGACTTGATCCGACGATAGTTGGGCCGGGCAACCCCACCTTTTCTAAATTGCCATCCTGGTCAATAGGAGGAGATTCAGCAGCGATGGAACCGAGAAAGAATGGGGATGTCGGACAAAAAAAATACAGAAAAAGAAAAGAAAAACAAAAAAAAAACTCGCTCGCCAAGTCAATGTATGGGATGCCTGTACTACAGACTTTCCTTCCCGGAGTTCCAATAATTCCTCTTGGCCAGCCATCCCATCCGAACTTCCCGGTAAAGAGAGTGTTTGTATTATTATTTTAATGCCGGCCGATGGAGTGAGTGAGTGAGTGGTCACCTAATTCAGTCGTGCGTGACAAATGGGACCATGCATGAGGCGTCTTCCACTGTACCGTGGACAGGTACTGCAGCTTGCTAGCAGCTAGCAGGCTTTAATTCCAAGCATTTCCATACCGGAACCCTTGCAAACGTCAATCCTTTCGACTAGGGGTCTGTGTCGAGCACATCACCACCAAAAATGGCCAGCAATCGGCGAGCCCGGTGCAAACTCTCCGGTTACAACGCTGGCCCGCCATAACGGTCGGCGTTCTCGACCTTTGGTCGCGGGATCTTCTGGGCGACGATGGCACATTGGCAGTAGATCCTCGATGACGGATTTCCGAAAGTTACCGCGTCTGTTGTTTTCTGTTACGGAAAACTATACTACCTTGGTTATAGCCTTTCGTAGTTATTATTTCTGGACGCACCTTCTATTTACTCTTGCCTCACCCAACATCAGCGCTTCCGTCCGTGGAAGTACGACGCCTCGGCCCGTTACATGGGTTGTATGTTGTGAAGCCCCCTTCTGGGCTCTTCTCGTTCGTTATCCATATTGTGCTACAGTACAGTACGTTAATGAGAAGCACGGATTGTAGTTTGTTCGTAGTTCGTCCTGTCCAGGCCTAGCCACAATCAACATTCAGACGGTTGTCTAGACATGTAGAGCTAGACGGAGAACCTCAGCCGCTCGACAGACTGTCTGTCCACTTTTCAAGCGCCTGAAATGCCGGGTGTTGGTTTTCGCCCTAGTCCATAATTGATATTTCATCAAATAGCATCCCCCGAACCAAAACCAGTCAAGCCGACATTCTGGTGCCCAATGAGATTTGAGGTTGTATTAACCAAACCACATCTACCGGCTTCTTGGCCTTACCCTCTGGCCCGTGTTCCTTCCAACTAACAAGCGCCCTACCCACAGCTTTGCCTACCAAAGCCTCATCCATCTCGAATGGAACAAGACTCAGCGCGTCGAGCGGAAAGCCACAGAAAAACAACCGCCAAGACAGCTGTGGGTTATGCTGCCGCAGCTTTGGGTTGCCATGATCACCCCAAACCCAGCTGTTGTTGCGTCACCATTCGGTCCAGGGAGCCGCAGCCCCCAGTATCCCAGGGATCTGTCTGGGGGGATCTGGTGAATAAAAATCAGCCTCTTCCTCCCAATGTATTACAAAAAACCATACTCGAATAATCAAGTACCGGTACGCCATCTCAGCGTTTTGCCATTTGCGGCTCCCCTGTCGGGCTGATGGAACGAGGTTCTGCCCAAAGTATTGGATAGTCTGGTAGGTACCATATCATCGAATGGTATGGCCATATAAACCCCATGCTTACACCCAGTAATCAGTCGGTCATCAGTGGTTCTGCTGCAAATACCAATCCGTTTAATCACACCTGCATATTCCCCCTAATTACGGCGTAGCAGAAGGATCTACACCCACCACCACATCATGCAGTTTACCGTGCTCTCTCATCGGTGGCAAGCTCCTTGACTGGATTGCCGCCCGCCACTCTTGTGGCTTGAACTCCAAAGAAGTTGTATCACTTTCCTCGACTTCGAAGCAACCTTGAAAAAGGAGCTGCTGCAGGAGGACATACATGCATATACTCGCGGCTGCAGGTGTAATTTCGGGTCCACGACCGTCCGGCCATGGCTTCTTGAGGGGGGATACAATACGTGGAACGAGGCTGGTCCAGTCGTCGAGCTCAGCTAGCTTCCGCAACCAGGTCTGTTTTCTGGTCGTGTGCCACAGCCAGGGGGGTCGTCACGGCAACTCATGTCTGTTGGACATCAGCCCATCAAAATGCCTCCTCGGAGCGCGCTCCCGTACGCGGACTCAGTGGCAACCACCGAACTTGTAGGATCTGTGAGAGGGGGCTTCTAGTTCTAGTTCATAATATCTGTCAAGATTCTGGGCGCTAACGGAAGCGCTTGTCAAGGGGCGCCGGTCCCCAAGCTTTGCCTGCCATATCCGTCGCTTTCGTTCCTGTGCCCCTTTCACGTCACCGTTTAAGGTTAATTATTCCCCGGCTGTGGACTGGGTCACTTCTCAGCTGACATGTAGCTTCCCGTCTGCTGAGATCGCAACGTTACGAGCGCCTCCCTGCCCCTTGTGCTTATTTTTGAGATTGCACTACTTCTGAAAACACGACGTTAGAAAAGGAGCAATGAGTTATGTGGCCAGCAGCAGCAAGTCTTTATGGTTGGTATACAGATAGTCAAAGATTGTTATGGCAAAGCTGCCGTCTGCCGGCTCTCATATACGAAACCAATTTTGTGTGAGGGTGTTGATTCCGGGACACGACAAGGTCTTCTATAGTAGCTCACCAGCAGGTCCCCATACTACAATGCCGGTGATGGTATTATACGGAAACATCTAGGGCAGGTCAGTAAATGAGCAATATGCATAGTCATCTCAGCATAATCAACCAAGATACGTCAATATTCACAAGAGCCGAGAGGACAAAATATTTCCCTTTAGAGCAGATGAAGCTGATAGCAAATCAGCGCCCATCAATCGACACCCCCAGATTCTTGACTTCCATACGCCACCGCCACATCTCATAAGAAAATAAGCCCAGGCGGCGGCATGCCCTCAATCTCTGAATAGTAATGGCTTTGAAGACCTAGAGGACTCGGCCCGAATTTGGTTCTCCCCTGATCCTAGGAGGCCGGGAGGCCCGCTGGGGAAATGCACCTCGCCAAAGGAGGGCTTAAATAGCTGCATAGGGGCCGCTGGCGTTAGCCCGCGCCGCCATCAAAGGCCAGAACGCGGTCGAAAAAAAACGCGGTTCTTGCAGAGAATATGAGATAAAGGAAATGGACGAAGACGATTATGGAATCTTCCATAGTACACGGCACGCGCAGGCACGCCAAACGCCACGAGTATGCAGCGGCACAGAGGTCCACGAGAAAAAAAAAAAAGAAAAAAAAAGCGCGAGTAGAGACAACGTCAAGGCGCGGGTCTAGATTGTCAAGAGATTCCTCAATGGTGACGTAGACATCAATTAGTGCTACATATTGGTGCTGTGGAAGTGCCCCTGGATATGATCATTTGGATTGCAGACATGGCAGTATTGCGTAAACAAGTAGGGCATTTAACGTTGGGCTCCACATCTCCGACCCCCCTAAAGTCCGGCCCCCTTGAAAAATGTAACGACGAAATAC
>JAVHJQ010006310.1:2009-18502 GCA_031306095.1 Pyricularia sp. CD86 | reverse complement strand
CCCCAACCTCAGCCCCTCGCGGTTGACAATGACTGCGTCGGGAGAGTTGGAGGCCACCTCGTCGGCGACCTTCAAAGCCTCCTCGAGGACCGCTGCATCGTCAACCACGAAATTAACAATGCCCCAGTCCCGCATCTGCTCGGCCGTGTAGCCGGTCCTGCCGAGGAGGGTCAGCTCGCTGGCGCGCTGCTTGCCCACCGTCCTGATGAGCCTGGGCAGGGCGCCGCCGAGGACCACGACGCCCTTTCCCGCCTCGGGCAGGCCAAACTTGGCCGACGTGCCGGCGACCACCATGTCGGCGTTGATGACCATCTCCATGCCGCCGCCGAAGGCGAGGCCGTTGCACGCAATCACGATGGGCTTCTTGCCCACCCGGTTGGCCATGCCGCCGAACCCGGACGTGGCGATGGGGACGTGCCGGCGCGGCTGCTCGCCGTCCTTTGCCGCCGCGTGGGCGTCGTTCCACTGGCGAAGGTCTGCACCCGCGCAGAAGGCCCGTCCCGTGCCCGTCAGAACGGCGCACCGGAGCGTCGGCTCGCTGTCGTACCACTGCCAGAGGAGTTCCATGTCTCTGTGTTGAAACTGTGATTTAAGGCTTGGTGTCAGCGGAGGGGGTTGAGTTTATTGAGGACGAGGTCAGGGATTCAAAAGTACGAAGTAAGTAGCATTAAGTGGAATCAAAACCAGCACATTCTTGGTTGTGTTGACGTAAACTTGTTACCAAACGAAAACTTACAATAGGGATTGCATTGAGCTGTTTTGGCCTGTTGAGAGTGGCAAGCATGACATGCGGCGATGGAAACGTCACCACAGTGTTTGCAACCTCAGGTGGTGGTGTTGTGAAGGCAGGAGGCGACATTGTGCAAGATGATTAAACAAGTGCTGGATATGTTAGGCCTGAGAGTGTTATGAGACTATTTAAAAGATCTTGTACCAGGCAGGCAGATCACAAACGCTTTGGTGATGTAGTTCATGTCGTCTTTAACTTGTTCACTCATTCAATCTCCACATCACGTGAGCCCTACACCCCAGATTCTTGGACCGGATTGCCTCGGCAGTTTGGGTTGCATCCCTCATCCCCCGCAATTCATCTTACCGCGACCGTGCCACTGAACCCCGTCGTCTGAAACTTCCCGTAGACAAGCATGATGTTCGGTTGTGTTCGTATCGATCTAGGTTAAGCTGCTGAGGCTGGCCTGTGGTGTGAGGGTGAAGGGCCATTATGAAGCTTTTAAGCTAGGGTACAAGTATACACATACGTGGTGGTTGTGGTTAATCTGAGCCCCCGAAACCAGATCTTTTCACCATGATTATCGAACAAGCACCGTTACCCCAATGATATTAGTATCCCATATTTGCACAATATCAAACGACAATAACTGTCACGCGTCTCCAGGACCCTAAGCCGGTAATCCGCGCTTCTCGCTTTCCGTGAAGAAAATGACCATGCGCCAAAGCTTCTTGATCAGATCCTCTCCGTCCTCGTCCAGCGGACCCTCGAGTTCCTCGACCAGCTCCTGCGGTTTGCTGTGCTTGCGCAGGTGGTCCACCACAACGTTGACCAGGATCTCCTCCTGCACGCCCAGGTACTCGACCACCTTCTTCTCCACGAATGGTCGCAGTTTCTCCTGGATTATTGACTCCTCCATATAATCCCACTTGACATCCCACGCCCAAAGGCCCTCCTTCTCCGTTGGGATCTCCTGTGCCAATGCCCGGACCGCCTTCTGTACCTCCTCCTCTGTCATCGTCTGACCGGCCGACAGTGGCTCGAACTTGATCGGCACCAGCTTGCGCGTCTTGCCCTCCTGCTCCTCGTCGTCCAGCAGGCCCTCGACGTCTGCAAATGTCCGCCGTGTTGCCGGAGCACGCGTCGTCTGAGCCTTTTGTGCTGCCGCACCGAGAGAGATGGTGAAACGCTGCGGCGCTGCTGTTGGTGCCGCCTCCTCCGGTTGCCGGATGTCCATCTCGCGCTCCTGCTGCTCCAGGAAAGAGTCGGCCATACCCCGAGCACGCTCCATCTGGGCCTCCTCGCGTCGTTTTTCGTCGGCCTCCGCTCGTCGGTCTGCATCGTCTCGCGCCCTCTCCTCGGCCAACTCGTGCGCCCGACGCCTTGCCCAAGCACCCCTGTCGCGGTAGTAAAGGTGACTGCTCTTGTGCTTGCCGCTAGCTTCGTCCTCGGCGAGCGAGCGATCCCTTTCAAGCTGATCAGCTTTGCGTCGCGCCGCGTTCTCCACATCCGCGCGATCGCGCTCTTGCTCTCGGTCCAATGCAGCCTGTCGTGCCCTCTCACGGTTCGCCCACTTGCGCTCCGCCTCCAAATACAGTTTGTCGTCTTCGGCTTTTTGCTTCGACACTTCCCGTCGGTGTAACTCCTCGTCCGATGCATCAGTGTCGTCGTCTCGCCAGTATTGACCATCTCCGTTGATAGCGCCGCCGTTGACAAAGTTTACAGAATTGGAGCCACCTCCCCTCGCAGTACCATTTTGTCCCCTAGGCCCTGATGGTGCGTTGGGGACGCGTGAATCTGACGGTGGCGATTCCATACCACGCTGTGCCCGCAGAGCCCGACCGCTACGTATACGCTCCGCCTCCTCCATTTCCTCCTCTTTCCGCAGTCGCTCCTGGTCTCTTTGGTTACTTCGTTCTCGAAATGCGGCGATCTCGGCTGCCACGATTTCCCTCATCTCGGCTGGAATTTCTGCCAGTTCGTCTTCTTGAGCCAGAGGTATGTTGATGACCTCGACGTCTCCCTGTGCGGTTTCGCCCATTGTGACGTCGCCGTCTCCGTCTTTTGTGGTCTTTTGCTTGGGGAGGAACATGTCGTCCAGGACCTCCTTTAGCTTCCCTTCGGCTGCTGCAAGCCTGTTCTTCGCCTCGGCTTCGAATTCGTCCCCTCTATCTTCCTTGTAGTGCTCAATATACTTCATAGTAGCTTCGTCGACGACCACAGCAAGCTTCACCTTTTCAATACCTTTGTAGGGACCATCATCAACATTCTCCTCCTTCTTCTCCCCATTCTCCTCGGCAGGTTGTGTTTCTGACTTGGCTGGTTCGGACTCTGTCTTCTGTTCAGCACCATCTTTCGCCTCGCCGGGTTCCTGCTTCTCTTTCGGGACGTAGAGATCCTTCAACAGCGCGACAGCGGTTACGAGGGAGTCGGCGTCATCGTATTGAGCAAACCCAAAGACCTGGTCCTTGTTCTCCGATAGTTGCGATTTGGCCGAGTCCCACCGCCGCAGTTTTCCCGCGGCATTGAGTATCCTCTGCAGACCCGCCTCGCCGCCAACTCCAGCCGGCACCTTGTGCACAAACAGAGTCCTGAGCTTCTCTTCTGGCGTCGGCTGCATCAAGTTGTGTATGCTCTCCCGCAGATTCTGCCTGGCCTGCTCGAGACCGCGATCGTGACCAAACCCTTGCCTGCCACCGCCGCGTGCACGCTCCCTATCCCCATCGCGCTCTGGTCGCTCGGATGCCGGCGTCTCGGGCTCTCCTCGTCGGTGATGGCTTCCTGGTGGACCCGCGGGACCGGTAGGTGGACCGCCACCTGGCTTATTCGGTAGTGAGGACGTCGTAGAGCCGAGTCGGATCACGGGAGCGTTGAAGTTGACGTTCGGGAGATTCGCAGGTGGCTGGAATGAGGGGGGAACGCCGGCTGGTCGATTAGCCTGGATGGGATTACTTTGATGGAGCTGTTGGACACCCGGAGGGGGCGCCATACCAGGGGCGGAGGACATGCCTGGTGGCGGGCCTGCGATTGAATGTTAGTTGACCGATGGTTATTTGCAGGCGAGGGACCGACGTTGCGATGGAGAGCTTCCTTACCTAGACCTGGAGGAGGGGCCATCCCAGGCGGTCCTGCACCGGCGCCTGGAAACGGTGGGTAGTTGGGCGGCGCGCCATATTGTGGTCCTGCAATTTTTAAAGTCAGCTTATAAGCTTGTAAAAAAAAATAGCCAGGGAGCGATGCGCGCAAGTTTTGGTTGGAGAGGGTATGCGATCGTACTGCCGTAAGGATTGTAAGCCATATCGGCAAACTCTACTGGTGTCTTTGAATATGACACAATTGAATCTTGATATTTACACCCTTACGGTAAGTGATGTCTGTGGTATGGCGTCGTGGCAAAGCTGTCTTCGTCGTTCGTTCGGCGATTTTGTTGGTGAGTATCGAGTTGCCGGAGCTTGACGCAGCTTGCATTCAGGAATGAATTGATGGCTATGAAAATTCACGACCGGGTCCTGCTTCCATGGTGCCGCCAAAAATCCAGACGCGCTGCGCTGATCATCACGGTGGGGGCGACACTAGTGAGCCCCACTTCCATGGCCAATCACAAGCCAATCATCTCCCTCCAAACTCGGATTATTGCATTAGCCAAAGCCCGAAGTCAAGGTGCCGGCCGGTTCCGATTGCTCGTCGCAGCTCGAAAAATCCTGGCACTGATAGCTATCGACAAAAGTTACGTGACGAAAACAGTCCGACTTCCAATATCTGCCCGGACGAGGACCTCCACTTCAATCGGCTTGGAGACCGTCCACAAACATACCCGTAAGTGTGAATCATTCTCGATGTGAATTCAGATCAGTTCGTTGTTTGACGCCCAATTCTGACCTTGGACTCCAAAAACAGAAAATGGAGGCACGACACGCCGTCCAAAGCGCCCTGCGCACAGCTAAGTCCTCGACACGAGTGACGGCCGCCCTCCTCGCCATGAGGAGAACCACGCCGGCGGTATCTTCAATCGTCCGCCAGCAGTCCTCCACCGCCTCAGCGGCACAATCGTCAGCACCCGCCAATACAACCACCACGCAAAGGACGGCGCCGGCCAAGTCCCAAACGTGGCCCGTCTCCGGTTCTGACAAGCCGTCGGCCCGCCTCGATGCCGCCGACCCGGTCAACTGGATCATGCCGAACCCAACCATTGGCGGCCGCAACAGCAGTCCCGCGGCTACACTCTCCCGCCTCGCCCTCCGTAACCTCAGGATTTCCCGCTCTCCTTCGACCCCCGTCGGCAATGCCCTTAGGAACGAGGCCAGCAGCGCCATGGGAATGGTCGACCTGCCCCCGTCCCAGAACTTCAACATCAACAGCTTCCTTCAGCATCATCGTATGCGCGCCGAGGCACAGGAATGGAACAAGCGCCTCCGACCCGTCCTGGGCAGGACGGTCCCCACCACCCACAACGTCGATGCCGCCAAGGCGTTTCAGCTGCTGCAGTTCCTCGTGAGGAGGAACAATGTCGCCGGTGATTTCCATCGCCAGCGTTTCCATGAGCGAGGTGGTCTGAAGAGGAAGAGACTCAAGAGCCAGAGGTGGAGGGCCAGATTCAAGACCAGCTTTGTAGCCACTGTTAAGAGGGTTCAACAGTTGGTCAAGCAGGGTTGGTAGAATGTCTCGTACTACCAGGAACTTGACTGTGTGGGCTTGGCAGCACTTTGCGGCTGTTAGACACAGACTTTCCGGTGTCGCCTATTCGATATAAGGCTGGCCATGTAACATTTACCATGTTTTAACAAAAGTACATTATAACAGCACTTTCTTGAAGCAAGTTGGTGCAAGAATGTAAAGAGACGTGCTACAATATCATCAGACCTGTTGTAAATTGCAGTTCGCTTGAAGCTCGACTGTGATGCATGTCGAAAAAGTGGACCTCGCAGAGGCGCGTGTGTGTCGCACCTGGACGCAAAATTTCTGTCGCCGGGGACGATCAATCGCAAGACTAAAAATATATATTCGCTATCGTTATCGTCAAAAATTCTACATCTATATCTGTGCTGTTAGCCGTGGACTCGTCTGAATCCTAGGTCGACTCTTAAACACGGCCTCATAATCATCAACGCCCTGCTCTAGCATCTGATCCACCAGCACGCTGTCCCCTTCAGCCGTCCCCTCCTCCAAAGTCGAGGGCATTGTAGAAATGCTGCCGCCGCCGTTCCTTCTGTGCTGCTGGTGGACGTTGGATTCCCTCGCTGCCTTGCGCTGGGACCGCCGCCGCTCAAGCTGTACCTTTTGGCGAGTGGCTTCAAAGTTGGCCATGCTGCGTCGTGTGCGCGCGACGAGGTCATCCTCAGCCTCTTCCTCCTCGGGGATCGCGGCGTTGCCGTCCATGGGCCCCTCGGTTGCCGGTCTTTTATTCTTACCGGTCGTGGAACCACGCCGCATCAGCGACAAGCGATCGAGCTCCTCGTCCTCGCCTTCGTTGACGTCACGTACCATGGATAGACGTGTGCGTTCGGCCAGCGATAGGGTATGCCGCGGTTTCTTCTCGGGCGAGGGGGATGCGGCTGATATGGAGGCAAGTATGGCATCTGCTTCTCGCTGTGTTTGGGAAACAACTGGCTGTGAGGGTTCGACTGGCCGCTCCTCGGGGATATACCTCGGAGCTGGAGGTGGCGAAGGCGTGCGAGGTCGAGCTGCTGGACGATTCGAGGATGAACTTGCTGGGGCGTCTGCAGGTCCGGAGGAGCAGGCGGTGCGCGCACTCAGGGGTGGTTTGTTCATTCTGGTCCCTGCAGTTGATGGCAGCCGTGTGTTATTGTCTAGAACAAGTGATTTTGGTCGTCCACTAGCCGTACTTTCGGCTTCGGGCTTGGGAACGCTGCTTTTGCGCTCGAGAGGTTGGCTATACGATATAGCTCTCGTGTGGTGTTTCTTTTCTGGCAAAGTCATAGTCGATGGTTTTTGAGGAGGGTCCGTATATGTTTCAGGAGGCCTGGCCAAGTTGGATGCTGACCAGGCTTTGGTAGAATCTTCCTCATGGTCAAAATGTCCCAATGTTGATTCTTCCGGCAGATCTGTGGCATGTTGAGCTACAGCATGGCGCACATCACTGCGCTGCACAAATCGTAGCCCTCCAGCGAACGGGTTTGGCTGCCCTTTGTTAATAGCATCCAATTCCTCTTGCAGCTCTTTAACCAATACTTCATACTCCGGTTTGAGGGGTTGTGGTTTCGCTGCCAGCTTCATGGGACTCGCGGTGCCATATCGTATGTTTTCATGCGCCCCAAACCCAAGATCAATACCCCTGGGCTTGGCAACTTGATCAAGCGTAAGAGACTTTCTCTTCTGCGCCCTGTCGTCCTTGATCGAATCCGTACCAAACATGTCCCGCCGGAACGTCTGCCACTTCTGCAGCCTCTCCTTCTGCGTCTTGACTCGCCCGTCCAGCTGCTCGATCAGACCAGGCTCGCAGTGTTCCTCCAGCTCAGCCAAGCGCCCGGACTGCACCCGCCTCCAGACGCGGTCAAAAGGTGCGGTGAGTAGTCCGTCCCGCGGGGCGTCCCCGTAGAGTAGCGCCTCCATCCAGCGCTCGTTGCCAGCCCAGTTGTTCCGCACCGCCCGCCACAGAGCCAGCTTTTCGTCCTCCGACATGCAGTCCGCTGCAGGGACCTTGGCGTCCCCCAGCTGCAGCTTCCGCCTCGCGATCCCACGTTCTTTCAGATCCAGCAGCTGCGCCAAGTCATTGTACCGCGCCCGGGCCTCCCGCCTCTCTCTCAGTGTTTTGCTCAATGACGCGCGGTGCGCCAGTAACAGAGCCGTGATCTGTGACGCGTCGCCAGAGTAGCCGCGATTCTCCAGGGCGAGGGTCTCGGCAATCGTCAGGTGCTCTTTGCCATTGAGGCTCGCCTCCGATACCATCTTCTTCAGTACGGCGGATGAGAAAGTGGCCAGGACCTCTTCAAGTCGTTCGCCCTTGCATTCATCCAGCATGGTCCTCCGGACGACAGCATCGCGGCCAAGGACACCATTCTTCTTGGCCTGTTCGAGGCATCGTAGAAGAGCGGCGCGAAGGTTTGTCGATTGGAGTTGGTCGAGCGGGGGAAAGAATGGTTTGAGTTTCTTTTTTCGGCATGCTTTGTTAGAAACTTTCAAGTCATATCAAACTCTCAACCAGGGTGGCATTTGACGAACATTCCGCGTCTCCTCTGCGTCCCAGAGATCAAATAGTTGGTACAGTGCCCATTCCACCGACTGAATGCGCTTCTTCTGACCCTGGGCGAGATCCTTGTTGGTGAAGGTCAACGGGTTGATTTCTGGCCAATCGGGCAGCGAATCAAGGTCGAGCAGGCGCAGGTTCGTCAAGAAGAGCGAAACATTGGACACAGTGGATGAAGTGCTGCTGGAGCCGGGAATAGGTGCACTTCCGCCTGTGGACGGGTTTACCGGTGGGTGTTTGTTGTTGTTGGTGTTGGGTGCAAGTCTGGCTGATCTTGCCCGCGCAAGGAGGGATAGTGATTGGTTGGATGCCATTGTTGTCGCATGGCTAAGTGTTGGTCGGACGGTGTTGCCTTGAGCAGTCTCGATTTCTCACGACGGTCAAAGTCATTATGCAGGTTTGGTTCTTAATTGTTGGTGCATGTCGCAGGCATAATTTGGTGTCGCAAATGCACGGGAGCCCCATGTAAACAAAATGAATGCAATCAAGCGGTGTCGGCGCGTAGCTTTGAACCAAAATGCGGGGTTGCACCCACCGCTTATGTTACAGTAGGGCGCAGTACCTAGTCTAGGTGCCTGCCTAAGAAACGGTATGCAGTCACGCCAAGGTTCTGCTGTATCCGTCACCAACGACATCCGTCTCGTCACATCGTACGTACGGCGTGACGTGTTGGCGCCTGCTGCCAGTCTGCCATGGATTCAACACATCGTAGGAACTAACCAATCTAAATTGTTCGAAACTTCTGGGAAGTCTTCACACTACAACTGTCGTCTTTTCCTATAGCAAATTATCTATCGATGTGCCTGGTCTCGCGTCTCTCCGCACAACATCCACACTTTATCAAAAAAATAAATGACTTACTTGCCAGAGGAACTATGGCAGCATGTCTTCAAATTCTTGACACCATCGCAAGAACCCAGAGGGAACTGCTGTCGTGTTCCATGGTGGGCCAAAAGAGCATGCGGGAACGAAACCCTCGTTTTGAGGCAATCCCTTGCGTCTCTCTCCCTCGTCTGCAGACCCTTCCGACGGATTGCCCAGCCAATCCTCTTCCAGGCTGTTTCTTCGTCGCCAAAGCTTCTGCGGACTTTGGTAGAGCGGCCTGATCTGGTTAGTTGTATTCGCATTCTAACCTTGTCCTTTTTTGGCCATTATCCCCATTACTATGAACAAGACTACTTGTTTTTTGCTGTGCCGGGTTGGTTTCGCCAGGCCCTCGCTTCTTTTCGTTTTCCGCCGCACCTTGACGCTGTGATCGCAACCTGTCTTGACCTGGTTGACACGGATGCGGATCAGCGCAATCACAACAAGGCGTACGGCTTTGCTTTCCGAGCACTGTTCATGATGATTCTCCCCAACATAGAAATCTTGCAAATGGGCTGTTGGGAGAAACCAGAAGGACTTGAGTTCATCGAGCGGGATATTACAAAGCGAATACAACAGGAACCCCAAGAATCTGCTCAAGGCGCCATGGGAACAGCATTTCATCTGCCTCTCTCGTGCCTCCATGAACTGCGTGCTTCTTACGTGGACACGGAGGGAACGGAACAGGTGGATCTTTTGCAACATTTTCTCGATCTTCCAACGGTTCGCACACTGCATGGCTGGCAGCTCGCGTATACATGCGACTATCGTAGCGACTTGATCGAGACTCAACGTACAGAACCATTTCATCTAGAACGTATTATGCTATCCGAAGCAGTCGTCGACAATCCCGGCTTGGATTCAATGCTTTCGCGCGCCTCAGGGTTGCGAGTTCTTCAGGTAGATTGGTGTCGCAAATGGACAGACTCACAATCACACATGGACTTCACCCAGTTGGGAAAGACTCTGAGAACACATGGCCTACGACTGGAGCGTCTAATACTTCTCGCGGGCCCCGTTAATTTTTTCTGGTCGCATACCGGCCGCATTGGGTCCCTAAAAGAACTAACGTCTTTACGCTCGCTCACGATTCCCCATTTCTTTCTTACCGGGGCCCAGCATAGAGACGACACCATTGGAGATCACGATGATGCCCTGGACGGATATGTCCCATTGCCTCTTGAAGCTTTGCTACCAAGCTCTCTTGAGACTTTGGACCTGGGCTTTTGTCAGGAAGGCATAAAGGCGTTGGACCTGGACTTGGTCGGGGTCATTACAAGCGGCCGATTGAGCAGGCTACGGCGCGTACTAATGTACCGCAAGAAACCACTCACGCTTGATTTGGGACCTCTGGGCTGGATTGCTAGTGGTACAAAAGGTGTTGTGATTTTGCGCAAAGACTTGAACACATGATAAAGCGTCAAGTATAAAGATGTAGTTATTTTGCTACAAAAGATGGATATAGTGCAACATTCAAACCCCACGCAATCCTTTGTTTCACACATGAAGTGATGATGTCGCTTTTGTGCATTTTTGGGCTCTGGGCAATTAGTAGTCAGCTCCATGTCAAGAACAGGGGGCTAGCGGTTCTCTTTCCACCCTTTTTCATATGTTGGTAAGTCTTCAACAGAATTATCGCAGGATTTTGTTTCACGTCTAACTGCTTATTATTTCAATCTTTTCATCCACTCTTGGAAGGGAACCATCTCTAGCCGACGACACTCTACGTAGAAGCCCTTATAGTCTGTGGCACATCCGAATGTGTGGTCGACAAGGGATCAACACCATGATAGTAGCCCTCGTGTGCCCTAATGCCGACTTGACGGACTATCCTGACGTCGTCAAATACAACGATTTTCGATCATCCTGACTGGTGTCCAGCCTATGCGGCCATCTGGCCCCAATGCAGCTGTTTAGAACCCCAGACACAAACTGCGCGCGATAATTCTGCAGGGACACTTACTGGTTTCTAACACCCGACATCCGCCTCGGGACAGGTGATCTGCCAAACCCGGATCACAGCCTCCAGGTAGTCACCTGCAGCAGAGACTTCTTCGGGAATAGGGCTCGACAGAAGAGCTAGAATCATAGCCATGGCTGGTCAGGCCAGGCCATCAAGAATCTTCTCGGGAACCGGGCCTCTGGCGATCATGTCCCATCATTCTTTTCATCACCATGATTTGTTCGTGATTTTATGCTTCCCGCGTGCAGGACTGCCGCGGTAGAGCGTACACCCAGCACGTCCCGATCAGCACTGCTATGGCCACCTATCTCCGCAACCTGGTCAACTTGACCATTTTCCACCAGAGACAAAAGGTTTTGAGTGTGAGTTCAGTCAGCTACTAGATCTAGGCCATGGACTATCATACACGGCACACGAGGTAACACTTGTGGACTCTAGACTCTGACTGGCAGTTTTAAGTCTAGTTATTGGTCCGTAAGCTTCATATCAAATAACTTGTAAACATTTCCCCTGCTCTTTGTTTTGTTACTTCTTTTTACGATTTTTGTTGGTTTCACACTTAGGCTTTCTATTTGACGGCGTTATGTTTCGAAATATTCCAAATCCAAATATGCTTCTGCACTTAGTCAATATCAACAAGACGCAAGCCTACGCGCATGGTAACTTGTGCTTCGTTGGTTCACATAATGGTTACATGTGTCGACTATGGCCTAGAGCTCAATCAAAAATCGGATGGACTTTCGTTCCGTACCTTTAGTTGGTTCGAATCACCATATCAACGGTGCGTCTGGATTCCTGTCACCCAGGGATACGGAAAGCAAATCCGAAATACCACGCCTGTCAACAAGCGGTAAAGAAGTACCAAGTTTAAATCAAGCCGCAGTGTCTCTCAACACATAATATACATCATATTTATCACCAAGCCACCCTACACGCTTCCCAGTATATCCACAGCAAGTTTGGCAAAGGTCCCATCCCTGAGTGACCGATACACGACGCTGACATATGAACCCACCGTCGGTGCTAGTCTTCCATGCACCCCCGTGCCTGCCTCCAGCTCCTCCGTTCGGGGTGTGGATAGGTTCCAAGTCGCCATCAACGGCACCCTCAGCGACTTGCGCAAGAACAGGTACACTCTCCTGCTCGCCATTCCCAGCAGCGGGGCGGCGTTGCCGTGGATCAGGTATGCATCCCGGTGCGTACACCACGCCTCGTCCAGGGAGATGGCGAGCGTCGTGGTGAAACTCTCGAGAACGGTGACAAAGTTGGGGTCCTTGGTGAGGGTGGCGTGGTCCAGCAAGACGGGTCGTAGCAGCTTTGCAATGGCCTCGAAGCGATCCTCGGCGTCTAGGCCGGTCGTGGAGTCGAATGCCACTTGAAGTTGAGCCCAGAGCAAGTTGGCTAGTCCACTTTTCTTTGAAATACGGTCGGATGTCTGCGACTCCTTGGGATGTATTGCTGTTGGGTAGTGCTGAGCGACGAGTCGGTAGAAATGGTGACGGAAGTCCTCCATAAACCGATAGTGCATAGCCCGGAGGTCTAATGCTTGGCAGACTGTGATGAGGTGCACTGCCAGCAGTTGAGCGAGCACTTCGTTGGCAGTATGGGTGTAGCGGGCAGATATAAGAGCTAGGGAGTTGAGAGACTGATTGCCCATTTCGGCTGTCTGGACATGATTGACAGGTGCCGCGAGAAACCCAAGTTCTGCAGCCAGTGATGCAATGTGTATGTCCGCACCTTTGAATATCAGAGAAATGCTTGGATCTTCAGCAACGAGGTTCGGAGGTAGACCTCGATTGGTGACGGGGTTTATCAGCTCTGTGCATTGGGAAAACGCCATGCGGCCGATCCCCTGGACGCCCTGCCTCGCCTTCTCCATGGCTGAAGTGACTGCCTTGGCCTGGAAGTTCCCACCATGGACAATCTCCCCCGAAGTGTTCAGGGGGTTGTCAGTCACCGAGTTACATTCAATCGAGATTTGCCGGTGTGCCAGAACTAAATCCTCGAGGATAGGGCCTAGCCACTGTGGCGCGGTCCGGATGGAGTATCTGTCCTGACGGAGGTTGTGATCCTCTCCGTTGTTGGCCCGGGTAAGCCGGGAGCCTTGCAGAAATCCCCGAATATTTCTTGCCGTCTGCGTCTATTGCCAATGTCAGCTACAGCTGGCAAGACTGACCGGGGCAATTTGGGGTTGGGCTAATGGGTAGGTGGGCTTACCTGGCCTGGATGTGGTCGAACTTCAGAAAAGAAAGGATGGAAGCTCTCCGTCGTCCCGTTCAAGGCCTCAACAGTCATGGCAGTGAGTATCTGTGCCGCTACGGCCAGGACATGAGTGTCATGAACTGCCAAAGCAGCAACGCCAGCAGACACGGCTGTTCCGTTCGTCATGGCGAGGCCCTCCTTGGCTTGAACGGAAATGGGCTCGAGGTTGAAATCGGCAAAGGCCTCGTCAGCGTATCTGCAAGCTCCGTCGTGGGAGCGAACGCGTATGGTCGACTTGCCCTGAATGGCACCGCATACATATGAGAGAGGACTGAGGTCACCAGAGGCGGAGATGCTGCCACGCATGGGGATCATGGGGATAGCGTTGTACGTCAGTAGATCCCGCATCCTCTCCACAATGATGGGCCTGACCGACGAGCAGCCTGAAATCAGACTGTTGATGCGTATAAGGATGGCGGCGCGAGCCCAGGACCATGGCATGTGGGAGGAGTCGTTGCCAACATCATCGTACTGATATTTTGCCAGAGACGTCTCCAGCGGAGGTGGACGATGGTCTCGGTCACCTGGCGGTAGCACGCCATAATGAAACTCCCTAATCAAGGCCCTTTGGAGCTTGACAAATTCGCGGGTTCGAACATCTGCTGACCCTCCAAAGCCAGTATTTACACCTGAGAGAAAGCAATGTTAACTAACATGCAAGACAGATAACCAACTTGCCTAAAGAGATACCCTACTTACCATAAATGATTTCCCCGCTCCTAAGTTTGTCCCCGAGGACATTCAGGCTGTATTGCATCAGCGCCGGAGCGGAGGCATTCAGCCCAACAGGGGCGTTGTATCTAATTAGGAGTGCTCAAGGTTAGCGGAGACTATTATGGTTCTAGTCTAGAACTTGATCGAATCATCAAACAACCTCGAGACAGCCAAGATATCAGCAACACTCAAGTCACAGCCTGTGAGCACAATAGACGGAGGATTCTCGAGGCTCTGATCAACGATATCTTCAAGGCGTCGCCACTCCTTGAGGACTATTTCGGTGTGATTCATTGTAGGGGCTGTGGAAATGTTATCTGTCGACTGCTTCTCTGGGCAAGACTCGCATGACGAAGAAAACTTTGATCAACTACTCTGCCAAGATAATATATCAAGATTTGGATGTTATGCTTACAAGAAAAACAGGAGATGTTTGTTGGACTGGTCTTGGGAGGCAACCTTAAATAGACATGTTGTTTGCATATTCGGCCGGAACGAATCACTGTATCATCGTAGTAGATTCTCATATAATACTAACACTCAGGGGTACAACAGCGCCATCTCCAGTGTAGTAAAAATGTAGGTACCTAAGGTGTCCATCACATGCATTTGTAGCACGGACCTACCACCACGACTATACGCACGGCCAAATGCCAAGAAAGAGAAAATCCAAACGGTAATGGGTTTCCCGGTCCGTGCTCGAGTATGAGTGAAGTCCTATTTCGATCGATAGGGAGTGTCTTGTTCTGCCAAGGAATAACACTGTAAAGGTATCTACGATGCAAATGATCAGGAAGTCGGTCTGATCGAACGAAGAATCATTTGAGCATAGCAACATCGTGACTGCAGGCTGCCAGAAATGCGTGGCAAAGTTCGATGCATCTAGACAAAAGCTGAAGAGTGTGTAGGAGGGTAAATAGACTTTTGATCAGGAACCGAAAGGTTAAAATTCCAAATTATGTATGACGCATTTAATATACAGGAGATATTCTCAAGGGAGAATGTAAGATGTCTAATCTCATTGGTGTAGGACAGAACAATACCGTCGCAAGCTTCCGACGGACTTATATATACTGCAACCGATGCAAGGATGTGTGTTTAGTGTGTATACCTAGCCCATTCCATTCTTGCCTTTGAAACGAGCAGGCCAGGCTACGAGCAAACCTTTAATTTGTAATCAAAGTCAAATCATAAAAGATTCAAATTACTTCTTGGCGAAAGTAGTAGCTTGAAGTTGACGCCCAAGATAGCAGGGCGGCGGCAGGGGAATGATCCGGTAATCTTACATTCTGATATGAATTCTTCTCACTGCTGACGTATGCAAGGGATGCTGCGAGTTCAAGTAGGAATCATCGTCTGGAATAAGGCAAGTACATAACAGATCCATAACGAACCATTATCCAGTGGATCTTCTCTGATCGACGTAGTACTAATACCTGCGAGGACCGCATGGTCATGTTGAGCCCCTTGCTTGCTTTCTTGTTGTTCAAGTTGTCAGCGCAGCCTCTTGTCTGACGTTGAGGCTTTCGAGTGCTGGTTGAATTGTGGGTGTGCTCGTACCTGTTTGTTTTCTGCGATTGGCTGAGGCAACTGTCTTGGTAATGATTGGTATGCGATCGACATAGTGATCGATCTGTGAATTCAGGGTAACAGGGCACCCAACCCTCACCTAACAGTAACGTCAGAATACTCACGTCATGGCCAATTCCAAACTTGAAATGTGTGATAACCAGATTCGTGAATAGTCAGCAGTGTCAGGTCAAAGACCAATGGTGTTGATCCTTTTCCTAGATCTGAGTGACCCGGAGCAAAAGGACATCATTTCGTGTAAGATTTTCTCACATGAGCGTAGCAAAAATGCCAGAAGAGGTTCTTTGCAACACTCAGCTTCGACAAGCAGATTCAGATTACTTGTGTAACGGGATATTTGATTCTACCTGCAAGTATTGGTTTTTACTTATGCTTCTTTTTCTTTTGAATGAAGGCAGGGCTGAACAAAGCCAAATACTGTTATATGAATCAACGGGTTGGCCTTGCATTGTATTTTATCATTCACCTTTACTCACTTGACCCAGTGACTATCTTATGGTTCTATACAAGCTTGACCCCATTAAGCATTCGAATATAAGCGGCATCACGGGCCTTCTTTTCGAATGTTTGTCGTATACTATATCGAGCGCACACGAGTGCTTATCTCAAGGAAAACATATTATACACCAAGAACCAAACCTTTCGCAAGTGCTCCCATATTCAAAAACTTCCTTGAACTGATAGTTATGGCTACCATGGAGGCTCACACATCGAAAGCGTTTAGCCAAGCCCGTTGGGAGTCGTTGAGAAAACACAACCAAACGTTCATGCATTGCATTAATATAATGATCGACCAGGAGCTTAAAGCCCAGAGAGCACAGGCAACGCATTTTGTATGATTGGAGTACGGCAGGGCATTCTTTTGCGCCGCTGATATTTCAATTCTTGCCGCAATCGCCCATTTCCCCACAAGAACTTCGTTTCAAAGCTTTGGCAACATCAATGTGGAAACATGTCCACGTCTTTCAGCTCAATAGGAAAATCTCGTCATTTGAGTTGTTACAGATTCTTCGCCGGGTGCGGCTTGAGTCAAGCCACTTAACGTTGTTGATAATACGCAGAAAGCCAAAATCACCGCCGATGTGTATGTACGGGCATGTTTACTCGAACCACTGCTTGCGCTGAAAATAAAAAATAAAAAAGAAATCGCTCAAAAAAAAAACCAA
>JAVHJQ010006299.1:25696-37718 GCA_031306095.1 Pyricularia sp. CD86 | reverse complement strand
GATCAGTACCGTCATGGCCTAATTAAAAGCCACCGGCACCGCCCTGCCTCTTCTGGTTCTCCGCTTGCATAATCTCCGAGATCTTGAGCTGGACGTCGGTGAACTTGGCGGCGCAGCGGTCGAGGCAAACGCTCTCGCCCTTGTTTAGGTCGCCCTCGAGGTAGTTGGTCGGGATGCACTTTTGCATGCATGCGCGGTTAAGGCTTTGATTTTGATGAAACAAACCGGCGACGAGCACCCAGTTGTAAAATGTCAGCAATTCAGCTTGGCTTTTCATTGATTTTCCTTAGAGAATCAAAGGTGAATGTGTGCTACATGGTCTCTTCGAGGCCAAAGTCCAAGGGAACGAACGGCTGCTTGCAACTCCATTCATTTGTGCTTTGTTCTCCTTTGGTGCTCTTTTCTCGCAACTCCAATTTCAAACGTACCGAGCAGCCATCGCCGTGATGAGCTTCATCTCTGCCTCGACTGCGGCGATCTTCTCGGCCGAGCTGGGCTGGGGGCGTCCAATTCCGAACATCTTGTCTGTCGAGGTATGGTTTTTTTTGGGTTGAAACTTTCGTTTGAGGGATGACGCGGTGTGCCAAAAGATTGAGGTACGGACAGTAATACAGGTGATTGTGCGACGTTCAATGTGGTACTGATGTTGATTCCTTCTGGATGGTCGGATTTGACATGTGCATGCAATTCAGTTAGAGACTTTCTTTCATCATAACTGCAACTATTCTTGATTGTACCTGCGCCGCGCAAATCGGCAAGGTTGGCTTCAAAGTGGGCCTGGATGTCGAAATTCTCTTATCGGAAGGCTTATCATATGCCCTGTGGATACCATAAGCTGGAACCACTATTAGACTTTTTACATTGGTTCAAGCAGAAATTTGTTTGCTCCTGTTCTTGTCAAGCTTCGCAAGAGCCAAACCCTTTAAACAGCCGCCAAAGATGGGAGGGCGGGTGATGATTACAAAGGTAAGATTTTCTTTATTTTATCTTGGTATAAAAATGATTTTTTTTCTATTTCATTTATTATCTACCTCTCTTCATGATGACACCTACATATAACCTTAGAACCGTTGCGACTGACACGGAAACGTGTATGATCACAAATGCCAAATTTCTGACTTGAAGTTACATGTATTATGTTGCAAATAAGAACTTGCCAACTCGAAAATGGATTGCTGCTAACAAACTTGGCGTCTTTTCTCTATAGTCTTTATAATGTTTTCTCTTGCTCGGTCCTCGCTGCGCTGTGCGCATCGGACCGGGCTATCACGGCCAAGATTGGCGTCTGGGGTCGTGGTTCAGAATAGAACTCAGCCGCGGTGTTATAGTGTATCCCGAGATCCCTTCAAGTTGGAGGTCTCAGAGGAACCCGCTGGAACTGATCCCACCGACTTGTCGTCATCTGTAAAGGATGCCAGGACCAACCAGACTGGCCAGGCCACCCCTCAAGTAGACTCTGTGAATCATTCCCGGACCGTGGAATTCAAAACTACCACCAAGATAAAAACCATAACCGACCTGCCCATTTCAAACCTGCTCGACGTGTATCCTTCAGAGAGTGACCCCTCCCGTATGAGAGTGCGTGGGATCGATATAGATGATTCCCTAACCGCAAAAGGCCGCATCGTCGGCGTCCGCCGCCACGGCCCCAAGCTGTTCTTCCTAGACATCGTCGGCGACTACGAGAAGCTGCAGGTCATGGTCAACTTCAAGACCCTGCAAGACAAATCCCCGGCCGAGTGGGCCGGCGACACCGCCGACTGCTTTAGAGAAAAAGCCGAAAGGCTGCAGCGCGGTGACTGGGTTGTCCTCGCCGGCCACATGGAGATGTCCAAGCGTGGCGGCCTGCGCATGTGCGCGCACAACTTTCCCACGATCCGTGCCAAACCCGCCGCCGTGCCTCCCGAGTCCGTCATCGACGACGAGCTCAAGGGCCGCGCCCGCCACCTGGACCTGATGCTCAACAAGCAGAGCGTCGACACGCTGCGCGCCCGCGCCCGTATCATCCAGACCGTTCGCCGCGCCCTCGACGACCGCGGCTACGTCGAGGTGCAGACGCCGCTGCTGGCGGGTTCGGCCGGCGGAGCGGCTGCCCGTCCCTTTGCCACGACCGCCACAGAGTTCGGTCCCTCGCAGCGCCTGGCCCTCCGCGTCGCCCCGGAGCTCTGGCTCAAGAGGCTCATCATGGGCGGCATGGATCGCGTCTACGAGGTGGGGCCTTGCTTCCGCAACGAGAGTGTCGACGGCACCCACAATCCCGAGTTCACCATGTGCGAGTTCTACGAGGCCTGGGCAAACCTAGACCACCTCATGGTCATGACGGAGAGGCTGATGAAGCTCATCATCTCTAACCTCGAAGCCGCGACCACAGAGGCACAGGCCGTAGGCCGTCGCGCCTGGAAGCTGCCCGATGCCAACCTCATCGCTAACAAGTTCTGGGAGGAAGGCACCACGCCCAAGGTGAACTTCATCAGCACGCTCGAGGAAGCCCTGGGCTTCAAACTTCCCGACCTGGAATCCGAAACTGCGTTGGCAGAATTGATGACGAAACTGCGCGAGCGGGACGAGGATGCCGACGTCCTCACCGCCGACGTCTCGGAGCAGGGCGAATCCACCACCCCAGCACCTGTGACGCTGCCCAAGCTCCTCGACCGCCTGGGCTCAAAGTACGTCGAGAACGGCGCGGCTGCCGCCACCGGCAGAGCGTTCTTCGTCACGCACCACCCGGCCTGCATGGCGCCGCTGGCGCGCAGCGGTATATGCCCCAACACTGGACAAAAGGTTGCGCTCAGGGCCGAGTTCTTTGTCGACGGCGTCGAGCTGGCCAACATGTACGAGGAGGAGTTTGAGGCCGACGAGCAGGAGCGCAAGTTTCGGGCGGCGGCGCGGTCGAGGGGTGCTGTCGAGGCCGAGCTCGACGACAACGAGGCTAGCTACGTCGAGGCCATGCGGGCAGGCATGCCGCCCACGGGAGGATGGGGCTGCGGCGTCGACAGGCTCGCCATGCTCTTCACCGGCGCGCCGAGGATACGGGACGTCCTCACCTTTGGAAATCTGAGGAACGTACTACATGCGACGCGGTCGCCGGCGCGGCTCAAGGTGGACGTCGGAGCTGCCATGGAGGAGCTTGTCCATCAATGAACACAGCTGTGCCAGTCGGCTAAACCATATCTCTGGGGTGTATGATAAGATAGCAGGCCTAGGCTGCGGATTATTAGCGTGATGAAGCAAACCCGGCAGGGTTATATGACGAGTTGAGTAGGAGCAAAGGGCTGCAGACAGGGAACTCGTGTCAAGGGTTCTTTTTTGGGGTTGTGGGTGAGCGCTCCTGAATGTATTAATGTAAATAGCATCCACGATTCTTTATGTGGCTTCCAAAATAATTCACTGTTAAACCCAAACAAGAGTGTCTGTACCAACATTTACACAATTATTTGCAACGACCGCTACAAACAGGTAGATACACAAGGTATTTAGGTAGGTAGACAGGTGAGTAGACGGGCAGGTAGACAGACAGACAGACAGGCAGGCAGGCAGGTAGATAGGTTAGCAAGTACGTAGGTAGGTACGTAGCCTGGTAGGGAAGTATGGAAACTTATTTCTGACAACGAGTCGTCAAAGTTATTTAATGTCGCCGTTAATGTACATGTACGGCGTACCGTGTAGAAATCCTCCTTTTGCCGTACCATAGATACCAGTCGCATCTTCTCTCCTTTTTTTCAATCTCCCATTTAGGAGACAAACCAGAAAGACGCCCCTGATTTTTCCTTACCGATGACTTCTTGATCGAAAAAAAACCCCCCTCTACCGAAACCAGACCGATCTAAGACAGACCAACTGAAAAGCAGAATCCTAGTCTAGTCTATATCTTCCCGCATCATGTAACGCCAAACCAAGTAAAAGACCCCTTGATAACGACACTGAGGGAGGACGTGTTAAAAAGAAAAGAGAGTTGCGCAAGGAGAAAATGCAAAGAGCGAAAGAGACAGAAAAGCAGCATCACCCTTTCCCAGCGACTGAAAAAAAAAGAAAGAAAAAAAAACCGAGATGACCAGACCAACCGGCCCTGCGTTCAAAGAGGTGCAGTGCAAGCAAGGCATCTCACCACGGCAAGTAAATCTGCCGGTAGTGCTCCTCCCGAAGCTCCTTCTCGGATTTGGTAAAATCGACACGCAGCTTATCCCAGTCCCCGGCGCGGACATAGAACTTTTGCGAGCTAAAGTCGAACTCGTCGGGCAGGAAGGCGACCTGGTAAGACTCGCCCGTGTGGATATCGACGCGGCGCTGGTTGCGGAGGACGTTGTCGTGCTGGGCCGGGAAGAACTCGTGATCGCCGGGTCCGCGCTCCTGGAAGCCCGGCTTGCGACAGTTGATGGCGAATTCCGTCGTGGGCACCCAGGCCGTTTTGTTGTATGCCCATGAGAGGTCGCGGAGCCGGATCTTGTACAGCTTTCGGCAGCGCAGGATAGGTGCCATGAGGTGTTTTTCAAGGTTGGATGTGTCAGTGGGAGTCCACGGGCCTACGGACTCGTCCCAGAACCCCTTAGCCATGACCGCACCGTTGCCCGACTTGAAAGCGGGAAGCTCTTCGGCGCCAAGGAGCATGCCCAGCGTTGACGGCATGGTGTTGTTGTTCGGGAGATACAAATTCGCGATATCTTCCTTTTCTTGACGGTACCGATCCGTTTCCGCGTTTGCAAAGAACTGAAAGCTGCAGAAAGTGCAAGAGTTCTGAGCATGCATGAGGAATTGGGGTGTCCGAATTCCACAATGTCGGCACGCGAGAATATTGCATTCCCACGCCGAAGTGTCGGGCTCGACAATCTGGTGGAGAACCTTCCAGTTGATGCCAGCGCCGGCCACGCCAAGCTCGGGATCGTCCCAGAAGCCAATGACGCTGTCGACAAAGCCTGGACGCAGCGGTAGACGGTTCAGAAAGTCCCGAAGCAGCATGCCTTTGCCTAGAACTCGCATGCCGAGCTTGATTTCTGTGAGGCGGATCATGAAGACGAAGAGAGCCACCAACTTTTCCGTCCTGACGCCCGAGTCCTCCCAAGTCAGGCCGAAAGACCCCTTGCTTATATTGAAGTTGTTTAGAATATCGCGGTGCAAGGCTCCATAGAAAAAGTACGGCGAAAAGTCGAGGATGCAGCCTGGTACGCGGCGATGCACCATCTCCATGAGATGTTTGGTGTCCGAGATGCGGAGCAAGTGGTTTTTCCGCAGACTGAGCCGCTTGAGGTTAGGCACGGCCGACAGCACCAAGTCAACATGGATAAGTGTCAGCATGGGCTGGCACGAGATGTCCAATGTCTCGATGGACGCGCCAACGTTGTAAATTGCCTCGACTGGAGAGAATGTTAGTCTTAAACTCAATATAAAACCTTCTCAAAAAGGATATAGGGAACAATACAGGCAGGTGAGGTAGGTAGGTAGGAAGTTAGGGAGATTAGGAACGATATAGAAACACTTACAGCCACGCAACATGTGCAGAGAAGAGTTCTGATACGTAAGGCGAGGGGACCGGTTGTAGGTCTCGGCGGTAGCTTTGAGGGGTATCGCCGTCATCATGATGTGACGGGCTTCGGTGCGAGTCTCAGTGTCGTGGTTGATCTCGGAGCCGCCTTTGGTATACAATAAAATCGGCTCCGATGGTGGCATCATGTTGTCACGGACAAGCCTGTCGCGTATATTACCCCGGATGTCATGCGTTCTGACCGTCTGGTTCTCTCCAAGTCCCTGGGTGGCAAAGGCCTTTTCCATGATCAATGACACACGTGAGCTCTTGACGACGACGGGCCTATGGTCATCATCCATTGTGCCTATCTGTAGCAGCCCACAGTCGTTGCCGAGAAAGTCGGCACGGGTGACGTCCCAGACCTCCTATGGTTCAAGGTTCGCATCAATACGGGAAACCTCACGAGAATTTGAGTCAAGGATATCATGTTGCTATGTGGTAATTTGTGCATCTGTTTGGGAAGAAATGCACCGCATGAAAAAAAGACAAAAGCTAGTGGGATATATAGAGAGTATGACAAGAAGATATTAAACTTACGTAGAAGTGCGAAACAGCCATGTAAGTCCCTTTGCTCGCCAACGCAAGGTTCTTCTTATCAATGAAAGAAGTATCCTTGAGGATGCGGGACCTGAGCTCGCCGATCCCCAGAACTTGGAGGAAAGGGTTGCCAAGCTGCTCATCCATGCCTGTGAAGAAGTTTCCGCCGTTCTCAACGTGGAAAGGAAGCTGTGGCAGAATATTCGATCAGCAATCAGGTCTCAAGACTAATAGCCTCAAGCGAAATTGGGCATCCGCATGGTAGGGTTTCCGGGTCGTGCACTTACAGCTTGAACGCGCTCCCCATCAAAGATGTTCTCACCCTCGGCGGCCCTCCTGCTGTACCTGAAGTAGTCGCTGTCGTAATTTTCTGCTTCGGCAAGCCGCATCATGACATTCGGATCTTGAGGCGTCAGCGCCTGGGTTGACTGAAAGTCTTGAGTCTCTTGGTGCTCGTCAAGACCACAACGCCTAAACGCTTCATCGCGTGCTCGGTTCCATTTGGAACTCTCTTGTTTGGCCAGCTCGATAGTAGTGCTAGAAAGTGTCTTTGAGTTACGTTCAATTATGCTCCTTGCGTACTCAGGGATCTCTGCACAATGGCCCCGATAAGAGCCGAAGTCAGACATCGTGGCTTGACGTCACAAACGTGGCATTGAAGTTGTGAGGTAGGTGAATCTAAAGAGAGCCAAGAAGAAACTAATTCAGACTTGAAGTCACTCAAGTAATGCAAGCGGCTACAAGAGAGCCTTAGGTATAGGATACGGGCAGAAATCTGGTGTCTCTAGGGCTCGAAATGAGAAGAAGAAGAACCTGTGTGATAGCTTTGATAGGCTGTAGAAAAGTGCCCAACGCGGTGCTTGTCTTTAAAAAACAGTCCGAGTGATTGAATAGAATAAAGATTCACAAGTGAGCTGGAAGATGAGGGAAATCCTAGAAGGAAATATGGAAGAAAGAACCAGGATGCAAGAGTAGGACGGGACAGTGAAAGGGAATTTGTAGGTAAGTCCGCGTGATCAGACCAGCCTGCTTGGTCCGTAAGGTTCGCGTCCAGGCATAAGAGGGCAGCCAGGAGGGGCTGGGGACAAACAAGAGAGACGTTGGGACAGAGGTGCTACGTGGGGTCACGCGAGGATGGCATGGTCAGAGGACAAGCTGACGGGTTGGTTCTTTGCCACAATGAGGTCTACCGTACTTTGTCGTCAATCCAGATCCATTCCATAGACAAGTAGTGTACCCACAGGCCAGCAATAATCACAACCAACTGATCCGAAGGTGAGCTCCAACTAAGGGCAACTCGAGGTCAAACTAAGCCTTCTTGAACGTGGTTGCTGTGTAGGATGATGTGTACGTACCCAGTGACACGGGCAGGACATGCGGTTG
Source organism: Pyricularia sp. CD86 (assembly GCA_031306095.1). Classification (NCBI taxonomy): domain Eukaryota; kingdom Fungi; phylum Ascomycota; class Sordariomycetes; order Magnaporthales; family Pyriculariaceae; genus Pyricularia; species Pyricularia sp. CD86. The sequence continues at coordinate 30,280 of JAVHJQ010006299.1, read as the reverse complement.
GCTGGGAGGATCCGGGGAGATGTTCGAGTCTTCCGGTTGGTCGAGCCATATATTCAAGTTTGCTTGTTTGCTTGAACGAAGTGACCCGCCGGCTGCCTGCTCAGGGGTACAGGGTCTACTATTACAGCCTGGCATCAGAGAGAGTCCTGCAACCTGACAAGGTTGACTCAATGTACCCAGAAGACGGCAGGGCTGTCGTAATGACCAGTAAGTTCCCCACCCAGCTACGCAATATGTGAGCTTGATCAAACATTGACATGTGCGTGATATGGTTCAAAAGCCAGCGAGGGAGGCGGGTGCTTTGGTACCAAATTTCCAGAGAGCATATGGCTCGTGGTGATATTTCTCTCATATATTGTGCTCGACTGCCTCCCCTGTAGGTCAAAACTGAAATAAAGTATGGCAACGTCGAAAGAATTGTCCTGTAGTTAGTCTCGCCATGTAAGTACCATAGCTGAACTTGTGTCATCGATTTGGTTGACGAGGCGCGTCAAGACTTATCACAACAAATCCCCTGTTTGCGTGAATCATTGCCATACTGCTAACATGAAATCTGTGCAAACGCAAAGAACACTTGATCCAAGAAAATTGCAGGGCTGCATAGCTGAAGTAGACGGAAAATCGACTTTACCAACTTCCAGACCGTAACCGCGAATCTGAATGGCTAAGAAAGACAACAAACATATCGTCATGGCAACATGACGACGAACACGTGCGAGCCATCGCGTTGGAATGCAGCCCCTGAGATCTGCTGCATAACAAAAACTCTTTTTGCGAGAAACAAATCAGCTTCTGCATGATTGAACTCAGAGCAAACTCTCGCTCGAATAAACTTTTATCTCGCGTCCTCTTGCCTAAAGCAACAGCCACGCTCCAGCTTGGGAGCAGGTACAACAAAATCTCCTGTCCGAACATGCTCAAGGCACCGGCGTCGTTCTGCTGAATATGTCAAGACGAGATGATGCACATTTAGATTAAGATGCACGTACTGGAGAGTAGCCTCGCTGCACTTGCTGTGATGACTGAAACTGTATCGCCGATTTGCTGCAGAGAAAGGTAGGATGATCTTGGATTCATCACCCTGAACCCAAGACCATTCCAGATTCGTTCTTGATGTCAATGAGCAGACTTCTCATCCGCCAAAAAACTCAGATGCGTCTTGGCGAATGACATCTCTCAGTTGCAACGCACAAATCAAAAGACCATGACTTCATGACGTCGATACCCTGCAAGACCCCTGATCGACGCGCGCTATAAGTCGACATTAGCAAGGCAAGACCATGTTCAAAAAATAGATTCCGGATTATATAATGTCCTGCTCGCCCAAACTACCAGTAAGGACGCCGACGCATTCCACGCAGCCACTAGACTAAGCGTTTATTTCCAGAAGCTCTAAGCTCGCTCCTAGCTTGGGAACAACAAAATGAAAAGACATTTAGCTCCAGATAGCTTTTACCCACTAACGCCCAAGGAAAACAGGGAAGTATCGACGGCAGGGGTTCGTCTAGATGTCGAAGCCATTTCCGAGGAACAGATGACACCACGCTAAGTCGTGCAAGGCTCTCAAAGTTCAAAGAAAACAAACAATGCGCTCCAAGAATATGCGTCAAGGCTGACAACAAAGGAAATAGCGACCCCTCTTTTTTCAATCAAACACCGTATATGTTCTTTTTTGGTTTCGATACTGCCGTCGGTCGAGTCGATGTCGAGGTCGCGGCTGATGCATCTGCAAGATGTTTGGGTTTCAAGACGCACCCTCGGAAGATGCCGTTCCGCTTCGGCAAGCATCAAGCGAGAGGTTTTAGCTGTCAAATGAAGTTGAGCCGATGGTAATTTGCCTGTGTACAGACGTAGTTGGCGGGGGTATTTTGCCGGATGCCAGCCACTGCTGCAAGCTCATCTCGGCTCTGTTTTGAGCACGTCATCTTTTGCAGCTTCAAGGCTGCCAGTCTAGCTCATCCGGACAACGACTGTATTTTTGCAGACCCCGTAGCTACAGCAGGCTTCGGGACTGAGGTCTCCTCGCAGGATGGCATCCCTCTTGTCCTAAAAAAAAACAAGTTCAGCGTGGATGTTCTCCCGCAGTGATGGATTTCTTCTGACTGGTGCAGAAATTGGGTAGAGTTAACCTACATCTGGGCAAACCACAGGGGAGCCAGGAACAGTGGCGCAAACCACAATAGCGGCAAAAATTGCAGACACGATGAGAGAGTGACTCAACATCGTGGCCAAGGTGGATAGCAGTGTCGAACAGTTGACGTTTGTTTCGTGCCGACAAAAGCTTGCAGGTATCTCAGGCTGCTTGGCGAGGCTATTGGAGCAGGCAGGCGCCGGTCTCGGATCAGAAAAATTGAAGGAGGGGCTGGCAGACGAGTAGGATCCAGTGGTAAGGTAAGGTAAAGGGCTAGTAGAGAGAATTTTCCAACAGTCGATCTGCAAATCTGAGAGCGTGGATTTTGACTGACTTGAAACTTAACGGGAAGCACAGAGACGTAAACGAAATAGAACAAGGGAGAGGTACAAATAAGAGAAGATGTTCAGGCACCTTTTTGGCCAGTTAGGGCAAGGTACCCTTGTAGCTAGTTGAGTTAAAAAGGTTGGAGTGCTCTGCCCGTGTGCCCGTGTGCACGGCAGTCAAAGTGCCGTTTAAGGTAGGTGCCTCCTACCCATGAGGAACTATGCGCGCACACATTTCCGGGCCGCACTTGCGATCAAGGCAGGGGAAAGGCAGGAAGGGGCTGAATAAATGCGGTACGACAGTTGCCTCTACGGTTGACCAGAAACGCTCGGAACCTGCCGAGCAGCTTGGGCACCTCAACTAGCTCACCCTAGGTACACTTGTGCCAGGCGACTAAACACCAGGCTACCTGCCTTAGACAAATCTCCTATCTTAGCGCAGGATATAAACCCAGTAGGTGACACGCTAGAAGCTCGAAAACGAATATTCTGAGAAGCTACGTACCTGGGCAAAAAGTAGAACGGAATCTTATGGGCCGAGGGTCGTTCACGCGCACATTACTCTTGTATACCTAGGCCGGCATCATGTTTCCCGATAATGGAGCACAGTAGGGAATAGAACAGGTGGGCGTAAAATGGTTTCAGGACAAGTTCGTGAGCTCTATCAGTTATATTAGAGGAAACAAATACAACTGTCGTGGGACAGAAGTAGTGTATTGGAGAAGTCTCGCATATGGTGCAATTGTGCAACGATGCAACGTTGAGAGTGAGACCTATGCCAGAACAAGACAAGGACGGACGCCTCCAAGTAGGTATCTACTTACATAGGTACTTACCTACTTACCTACCTGTATACATGCTGTTTGTCCAAATATACCTACCCCTGTTCATATCTAATAAGTACTCAATGCGGACGCGGACTGTCTACATTACTTGTGACTGCTGACTACTGAAAGTGACTACATGATAGAACGCCCTATATTTATGGTGGTGTAGCTAAATAGATGCCATTTACGAAGAGCGCTCTGCCCGTCATCACGGGTTCAGAGCAGGTTGATGGTCCAAATACTATTGTATCTATCAGACGGGAGTGGCTTACCAATGAATTCGTTCTGCTGTCAATTAACCGAGTCGATCAGGTAGATACCTAGGTACTCAAGCAGAGATGCACAACAACATCAGGCCTGAGAGTCAGCTAAATGTAGTCGCAGCAACGCAGTCTACCTATCTCAGCGTCTTACCTAATGAAGACAACAATAGCTTATACCTTCTCGGAGACTTGGCTCTGACGAGCTGATGTGCCATCAGTGTGTCCACGTGATGTGACCTGCTCTCTACTCAACTCAATGCAGTATGCCATACCTTCCTATTTTCACTACATAAAGCAAGACCAGTAGGGCTATCCTACCCAGACCTGGGTACCTTAGACAAGGACCTCGTTCCATTACTCGGCTGCCCGGTCAAGGACTTGAAACGACGCGGCTTGAACGGCCTTTGTAGAGCAGGATGTCACGTTGTTTACCCCGGTAGTGGCCTGCTTGTCTGTCTAGCTACCTTACTTACCCTGATTAATAAACGGCGGTTGGTACCTCGCTTTGGGACCAGAAGAGCTTCTTTAACGGATCTTTGCATGCAGAACACGGCGGAAATTTATTGAATTTGGCACCGCCTCCTGAGAGACTTTGGTCACCAAAATTAGGGCTTCGGCCATGTTGATACCCACGGTTTTTGAGGAAACTGGCAAAAATTCCACACACCAAAGCTGCGTCCGTTTGCTGGAACCCTCCATTGTACTCCTCCTCTTGTCTCTACCCCATTCATTCTAGATTTCTCACCTTTGAATCCTACCAATGACGTCTTCTGATATCCTGAGGCTCATGCGTCTTGCTACCGTCGCCTTTTTTTCTGATTTTCATCACCTTCTGTCAAAGCAATTTTGCTAAGCTGTATCCTAATGGCTACGCTGCATTCATCTCAGATACTGTCTCGTCTTGCTGTCTTCTACTTTTCATTCTCTCCCCTTCCACCTCTCACCACTTGACTCTTGGAAAGGTCAGAATCAGCGAGCCGTCATCTCAATAGCCGTTGCTGAATAAACGCAAACAACTGACTGTGAGCGACAAATAA
>JAVHJQ010006299.1:0-25683 GCA_031306095.1 Pyricularia sp. CD86 | reverse complement strand
GGCCATACCAACACTCATTCTGATAACTGCTGATATTCCAGAGACCGTGGTGACATACGGTCAATAAGACGCCTCTGCTGTTAACTTGGGTCCGATCTTGCCATCACGCCTAAAACTCAGCTTCAACTCACGGGTCCACCAACGGCGTAGACGATAATATTTGCTTCCCCAGGACTTTTAGCAAGTGATACAGTGATTAAACAATCTGCTACGCAGAAGAAAAAACTTTGTGAGTCTCATCAAAGAAAGACCAAAACCGCAGACTCTGACATTGGCTAAGAAATCTGTGATAACAGTGCTATCCCCATGGAAAATCTCGAGGTCGGTGATGGCTGGCGAAAAAGGGCACAACGAGTTGTAGGACGCCTCGGCATAGAGCGGCGCGGAATTGAACGCGTACCAGAGGATGAAAGAACTGATGTCTCGATGACAAACATTGGGAGCTTGGTGAGCCACACCACTCATATTGATTGCTTATTTGGGCTCCTTTGAAATGCTAACCTTTCCTGGGACACCTCTGCGGCAGTGGCTCTCTGCAAACATGACCGTATCAACATTTGCTGTTGGCATGCTCGCTAGACCTGTCTTCAAACTTGGATTTTTTGACGCTGCCTTGACGATAATATTTATCAATATGCTGGGCACCGTACCAGTTGCTTTCTTTGCAACATTCGGCCCGCGGTTTGGCCTCAGGCAGATGGTTCTCTCTAGATTCTGGTTTGGATACAATGGCGTCAAGTTTAGTACGTACTCCTTTGGCTTGTGTTGAATCTCCTCTACAGACTGCTAACTCGAGTATTGCTATCTACTACAGTCACTGTATTCAACATAATGGCAGGACTCGGTTGGTCTTCGGTCAACTGCATAGTGGGCGCCCAGCTCTTGCATACCGTCAACAACTCGATGCCTGGCTACGCCGGCGTACTTGTGATATCGCTGTCAACATTATTCATCACAACCTTTGGATATAAAATCGTCCATTTATACGAAAAGTACGCCTGGATACCAGTCCTTGTCATATTTGTGATTGTTGCCGGCGTCTTCAGCCAGACCGGTGATTTCAACAGCCTCCTACCCCTGGCTTCGGGGTCTGAAGAGGCCGGTGCCGTCTTGAGCTTCAGCGCCTCTGTATTTGGCTTTGCCACAGGCTGGGCGGGTCTCAGTGCTGACTATACAGTCTACCAGCCAGTCACTCGTTCACGGGCAACCGTCTTCGCGGTAACATTCGCGGGCCTTTTCCTCCCGCTCTGCTTCAACGAGCTCCTCGGCGCAGCTGTAATGACAGCCTCGGCGATGAACATTGACTACGTCAAAGCCTATTCCGATTCTCAAGTGGGTGGCGTGCTTGGTCAGGTTTTAATCCCACCCCTAGGTCGCTTTGGATCCTTTTGTCTTGTTGTTCTCGCTCTATCCATTATTGCCAATAACTGCCCAAACATATACTCTGTCTCACTTTCGATGCAAGTTCTAGCCTCATCGACGCAGCGCGTGCCTCGTTCCATCTGGACGATAGTAGCCACAGCTGTGTACACTGCCATATCGATCCCGGGCTATGACAACTTCGAAGCAGTAAGTCATCGTTATTTCTTTTGACCCATTTGCCCCTCTCTCATGGCACGGAGAGTTCGCCACAATGCACGCTTCTTATAGCATTCAACGACACAATAAGCAAAGAGACCTAGCGTCTTGTTGGCACAAACAACATCACTAACAGATCTCAACCTTCCCCATAGTGGCTTACCAACTTCATGGTGATAATTGGCTACTGGCTTGCAGCATATGAGGCAATCGCCCTTGTCGAGCACTTTGCATTCAGGCGCGGTTACACTGGATACGACCCAGATCAGTACACCGACCCGGACCGACTGCCGCCAGGCTACGCCGCACTCACTGCTTTTGCCTGTGGTGCCTCTGGCGCCATCCTCGGCATGAAGCAGCTCTGGTATACAGGGCCCATCGGCAGACTCGCCGGTGGCGACAGTGGTGCTGATCTGGGCTTCGAGCTGGCGTTCGCGTTTGCGGCCGTTGCGTACCTGGCGTTGAGAGCGTGGGAAAAGAGGCGCTTTGGAAGATGATCCGAGAAATCAGTAAGAAAACAAGAAAACCCATTGGTTACATCGAGAGAAGGGGTACCGGCAAGACCTTTTGTCCACCTCCTTGACTGCGGTATTGAACAGTCCGCAACAAGATCAATCCAGGATCAAGAGTGCGCAAGGGGAGGGATGTTTTTGTAGCATGGCTCAAGGTAAGCATTAGCTCCACTCTCCTTCTACCTGCAGCCCAAGCATCCCTGCCTGATGTTTTGAATTCTAACATGTATCGTGGGCAAGGCAATAGGGAAGAGAGGAAGCACGAAGACGTTGAAAGACCTCAAAGACCGTGCTACCGGCACCGAAGTATCAAAATCAAAATCAGGTGTGAAGGTGTCAAGGTGTTTATTGTGGGTTTATACTAGGTATCTAACGAAGAAGAAAAAAAAGGAGCACGGCTGGTTTATAATTGTTCTCCCCTGCTGACAATTGAGTGAAGCCTACGCAAGGTATCACATACAGTCCGGTTTGGCGCAACACTATTCGTGTTGCATGCGTCGAGGTCGACTGGTCTACAAGATTGGACCTTGCGTCTTGTATACCTTGGCTAGTGGCCATTATTAGATAGCATACTGACAGTTGGCGTCAACAAGTCTATGCAACGACTGAACACGTCTTTGCCTAGAATTCGACAGTCACACCAGCAAGACATCACACTCAGAGACAATCACGGAGTATTTATCATCATCAACTGACCATATTTGAATCCTGATCTGTGGAAGACTATCTGAAAATCAACTCGCTATACAGTACAGTTGGGAGGCATGTACAAACGCTACCAACACCCTCATTATTAAAAGTAATGTGCATGAAGAATCCCTCAGGGAGCACTTGGCTGCCCTGACAATCAAGGATGACCCCCCAGCACAAGATAATACATCGCAAGAGACATATGAAAGTAAGTCGTTCCTTTTTGCTATGTTTTGTTCTCTGCCATCGCTAGTGGGCAAAGAGCTCATAACCCGACTCTAATCAAGACAGGCAGCGCCAGATGAACATCCATGGCTTCCTTCCGAGTCCTCGGCCTGGGTTCCCCAGAGGACCGGAAATATTCCATACAGCTCAGGCAAGAACAGACAATTGTGTCGTTCATGCACCGCTGTGAACTCTCAATCCACACTTTGAAACGACTGGTAAATTCCTCGGCCGTTCGATACGCTTTTGTCGACATTTTGATCTTGGGCCTTGAGTGACGACTCTTTAACCTCGGCTCAAGGTGATTTTGGGTGGGTTCTGGCTCATGTGCGAGCTCCTAACCTGCCCTGAACACGCCCGGTGCGGAGGCTTGTTCACAATCACCACTCGAACTTGAAGCAGAACCACCAAACGGCAAGGCCCAGTCGGGAACTGGTAAATGGTCCAGTTCTCCGCTTAGGATCTTGGGATCCTCAAGCTCCTAGCTGTAAAACTGCGACTTTTGAAAGCTCTCAGCGGTAATATCACCGACCTTGGTTGAAGGCATTGGGGCCATAACCGGAGCAGAGACCGAGCTAGTCAGAGAGCTCGTCCTACTAGTTGTGTCGCTTGCTGCCTTTATAGCCATGATCGGTTTGGCAGCCTCGCCGCGCATGGGCACAGCCTCGAGGTAGTTGGCCGGCAGGTAACCGAAGCGGCCATCCTTTGTGCGGCACTTCCACCACTCGGACGGATTTCCAAGAGGGTCAGTTCGGCTCATCACGGCAACAAAGTCACCCTTCTTCACCGTGAGATCAACACCGGGGAGAGGATTGCCGCCGCCGGGTTGAGCTGGCGGCGTGAAGTCGTACATGAGACGACAGAACTCGAGCTGGGGAACATTGCCAGCGGTTTGCTTGGCCTGCAGCTCCATACGACGCTGCCTCTCTACCTCCTCGTTCGCAGCCAGAGCCTTGATGGCCTTTTGCAGCAGATACGGCAAGCCGAATGCAGCCAGGATGAAGAAGAGAAGGGGCTTTCGGCTTGGGCGAGGAGCACCATCAGAGCCACCACCCGGAGCATTGCGACCCTCAAATCGGGCAAAAGCTGCCGGCGTCAGGGACATTGCGTCGGCTGGAGGTGGCCTACCAAGGATCTTTGCAATCACGGTTCGTAAGAAACGAATGAGTGAATGGATACCCAAGAGAGAGCCGAGCGTCTCACGCAGGTTTCCAAACTGTTCCGCAACAGAGATCATCGCTATCGCGGCACAAAATTAGTCGCGTGTCTCACTAAACAAATGACGTGTGAGATCAACTTACCAAAGAAGCTGGAAGCAGTCGTCATGTACGTGCTCTCCATCATCTGCGCGAGACCTCCGAATGTACCGACTATGGCCTCGAGCATTTGGAAGGTAGCTTGTGTGCTGGAACCAAACCGGTTCGTAAGGCTGTTGGGATCATTTGGGTCGCCTTGCATGCCAGGCATGCCTCCGTAGCCGCCATAACCACCACCAAGCATGCCGGATCCATAGCCACCGCCGAGCATACCGGAGCCATAGCCACCACCAAGCATACCGCCTCCATAACCACCATAGCCACCAAAGCGAGAGTACATGCTACCGCCATAAGGGGAGGAGTATGCTGAGCCGTAGCCGGTTCCATAGCCGCCGTATGGACTTGTGCCAATGGCTCCCATTGGTCTCGAGTACGCTGCAGCGGCCTGGTTTACCGTGCCTGTAAGGCTTGTGGGAATGGCGGGAATGGCTGGTGCAGCTCCAGATGTCTGTGCCGAAGTCGAGTCTGGTGCGGGCATCGGACCAGATGCGGGAGCTGGTGGCCAGACGAGGTTAGCGGTTTGAACTGAGGACATACAGAAAAAGTCAAATACCACGTGTTGACATACGAACTGGCGCAGCTGCACTTGCGCCGTTTCTCTCCCAAGGTTTGGGTGGTGACGCCATCGCGACTACGGGTCGTAGCGCAAGACCGTTGGCTTTTCTTTCAACCTATGTATCAAATCTTCCGGAAGTCTGAGTCGGGCTTCTCGTCGAAGATGGTTTTGTTGTGGTTTCGTCGAGTTGTCGACGCACGCGTTGCAGGCAAAGGCCGCCGACGGTCGCGTGGTGGCAATAAAGTCGGGCCGTTGCAGGAAACCCGTTGTCGGCGTCCGCCACAAGGAAATCACGGTAAAGGAAACTCGATTTCGAAAATGGGATCGTAGGACTCGTTTGCGATGTTGCCAATGAGAATCAAAAACTGTAACCGAAACCGAAGAGAAAAAGTCAAAAAGAACACCGTCGCACCCTCTGTCAGCCTGACAGGCCGATTTTAGGAGAGTAATTGGTAATTGAGAAAGTGATGGAAATGATGGCCGAAATGCGCTCGCCAAAAGGTTGGCTTCTCTACTGCTATTACCATTCGGTAGAATCGGGGACGGAAACTGGGGAGTGTGGGGGTGCTGGCAAGTTCCCACTTCCATGTGAAGGGGTCACTTTTGCCCAGTACAAACGCGCCTTCCCGATGAAACTTTTCAAGCCTCGGCTGCCTTCGGTACCGTTCGATGGACCCAATTAGCACTGTAAACGTGCATAGACCAAACCGGTTTCGAAAGCGGGGCTGGGGGCTCTGCACACTGTGTCTATCTTTGTGTCTTTCTCTTCGTCTGAAAGAGTGACTTCCATCAATGCATTTTTCCACGGGCATTCGCGACGAAAAAAAAAAGAGACATGAACACCGCCTTACATAATCATAGAAGCTCAAGAGAAGAGTGCTGACGAGAGAGAACTTGTTGACGCTGACGTACAAAGTCCCGAATCGTCTGTCGATAGATCAGATTGAATTAACAGTGAACAATTCTGCGCATCCTCAATAGAACATATGGTTTGACTTCAATCGTATTAAAAATTATTATACTCATCCAATTTAAATTTATTATTCCAAAAGTGGTGGTTTTTTACAAGTTAATGCTTCCCCACAAACTCTGCGCCCAAACTACCAAACCTTCGTCGTCAATCCGTCTTACAAATCCACCCATCCCAAGCAAATTAAGCGACTCATTGGAGATCCTTGAAACCTGCAGGCCCCGACAACCACTCACTCCAGGTTGTAAGCTTCTCGCCGGCGCCCTCAACCAATCTCTGAGTCTCGTCCAGGCTCTCGTCGCCGTAGTACCCGAACTGGCTCAGCAGTTGTATGTTTTGCAGCATCTCTTCGCCCACAAAGTCGGGCATGCCGGCGCTCCTCATACCCTCGAGGTACTCCTCATCCGACAACTCGTGGAACCGGGCGTTGGCGCCGTCCCTCGGGAACGCGCGCTTGAAACCGACGAGCAGCTCGTCGAACGTATTGAACTCGGTGGCGCCCAGCACGTGCCCGCCCAGCAGCGCGTCGCGGTTCATCACGATCGCCTTGATGTACTTGCCCGTGTCGCTCACGTCGTACACGGGCACCGGCGACGTGCTGGGCCCTGGGACGGAAAACGTCCAGGCGTTGTCGGGGCCGGTCGGGCGGAACCACATTGGCGATTTGAAGTTGCTCAGGTAAAAGCCTGCCAGGAAGAAGGTGGCCGGGATGCCGATGCTGCGCACGTAGTTCTCGACCTCGGCCTTGCTGTCGAAGTGGTAGACCTTGGAGAGCTTTCCCTTGCTCACACGTGTGACGTTGATGAGAGAGCTCCAGATGAAGTGCTGGACTCCTGCTTCCTGTGGTCCCGGTGAGGATTGTTTAGTATTGATTCCACTTGCGCATGCATCTTAGTTGATGGCAGGGCACAAACCTTGGCAGCATCTGCAACGTTTTTGCCTTGCTGGATCTCGCCGTCCATACTCATCTTCTCCCAGTAATTTGTCACGCTAAAAACTGTGTGGGATCCAGCTATAGCCTTCAGGAGAGACTCTTTGTCATCCATGTCGGCCTAGAAAGATGCAGATTGTCATGATGTCAGCGAAAGCTCAACAAGACAGCTCGAGACCTCTCCTCATACTTACACTAACGACCTCGATGTCTCGCGACGCCAACTTTTTGGCCGAGTCCTTGGATACATCGCGAGTGACGCCTCGAACAGTCCATTCTTCCTTGAGCTTTGGGTCCGAAATGAACTTTTCAACGATTGAACCGCCTTGCTTTCCAGTAGCACCGAAGACAGTGATGATCTTTTTGGAAACCATTGTTCTGGTGTTGTTATTTGACTTTTGCAGTAGTTTCCGTTCAAGCTGAATCGTTCAGGCGGGTATCTGATGTTACGGGAGGGAGGTATGGCTCATGAAAGGTAGAGGCTAGGCAAAGTAGACCTTATAAGATGATGCAGTGGTTCTGCTTTCGCTCTTTGAAGACAGGCTTTGAATCAAAGCCACCATCAAGCTATTTTTATACACACCATCTACTTCCCCACGTCATATATCATAGCTTATCCATCATATTTGGGGTAGCAATAAGGACTGTGAGAGGGTGTGCTTCGAAAAGCGAGCTCGCGACGCGGGAAAATAAGCATGACAAAAACCCGCCCAATTACTCCTGTTTATGGCTTATAGGACAGATGCAACAAGCCAACTGATTTGAGTGAGCGTTTTCCTGCATTAAGGCCTGCAGAGCTACAATATCGGCTGTCAGAAAGCACGAGTGGAATAAGCCATGTGAGCATAGAGATGGTTGGTTGATTAAGTGACCCTTAGCTCCGTAAACAAACGACTTTGATATGTAAGCACGCTTACCTAGACGCTGAAATACCATGCTTAGAAATCACCACGGCTCGTAGCAACTCGCCAAACACCTTTTCATTGCCTGGGTACTTGCCATTTTTACTCGGTATTGCGTATGTCGCAGCATGCTCTCAAGGAAATCAAGCACTACGAAGCTAAGAAACCAAGGAAGTTGTAGAGCCCTGAATTCAAATTTAGATTTCATCAATAGCCATGTCCTCTCATACTCGTGAAGTCTTCATTTGCAGAACGATTACAAAGCAGCATTGCAGCATAATAAGTGGGAAACTTGGTTGTGAGAGTCCATATTACAACTAGATAGTATTTTTATATGCGAGTCTATCCAAGAGAACAAGACCGGTCTGCGGTTAAGTCGTACTCGAGACTCTCGCGGCACCTACCCCTTTCTCTGAGCGGCTCTCCCCCTTTTGCGTCTACCTCCGCGGGCACTTGCATGCGCCTCTTGAGTTCCTTCACCATAGTCACCTTCTGCATCCTCATGGCCGTCCTCATCTTCCTCAACAATAACATCAGCACGAGCCTTGCGCTTCCTGGTACCAGTCGCCCGCCCAGACGCCGACGCTTGCTCAGCGTCGCCATCACCACCACTTGTCGGCGCACTAGTACCGGAAGCCTGCGCCCTTAGTCTCGAGACCGCATTGGCCATACGTTTACTCCCGCCCCTCGCGGCCCTCCTCGGCGCAAACGCTTCGCCCTGTTGCTGTCCTTCATCCTCCTGCTGCTGCCTGGCGCCGACGCCGACGCCGCCCGAGAAGAACCTCGTTATGTTGCTCTGAGTACCCTCGAGCTCGCGACGGTTGACGTCCCGAATGACCGGCACAAGCACCTCATCAGTGCGCTCCTGGCTCCACCCAATCGTCGCCATGAGGAAATCCCGCAGGCCGGAGAGGTCCGGGGCGCCCCACTGGAACGGCTCCGGGTCACTGTCCACCTCGGGCTTTAAGTATGCTTCCGGTACCGCCGGGCTGGGAAACCCCGGGGGCAGGAACAGACGCGTCGCCTGTGACTTGCGGAACTTGCGGAGGAAGCTGCTCCAGCCATCTGTGGACACGTTGAGACTGCTCTGCACCTGACGCCACCATTCGGCAAAGCGTTTCAGGCCGTCTGGGCCGGGGAACTCGGAGAGGATCTCGACTGCCGTGACCGGTCCCACGCCAGGTAGGCCATCTGTGTAGTCAGACCCCAACAGCTGAGCAAGCGAGATGAGGTTCTCCTGCGACAGAGAGAGCTCCTTCTCCAGGTCGGATGCCAGATAGCACTCGACAAACTTGTTACCGTTGAACATGTTCTTATAGACCCTAGTGCCACCAAAGAGGAAGGTATCAGAGTCGTCCGTGACAATTCCATCAACTAGGCCCAGTCTGACCAGCTCCGCGCATTGTGCTTCGGCCTCCATGGGGGCTGTGATGTAGGGTATGCCAAAGAGCCTAAGGAGCTGTTGGCATTCAGTCACCATGACCTGTGACACCTCATCCGCGTCTCGGCGGTCTTTCTTTTGCTGAGCGCGCAGCTGCTTGAGTTCTCTTTCGTAGTCTTCGGCCGACTGAACGTTCCCCGCGGGCTTGCCGCCATGATTCTGCAGCGTGCTAGCAAACTCCGCATGTGCTTCAGCCTCTCCGGCCAGCTGTGCCAATAGCTCTTCGTCCTCGGAGTCGCTGAAATCATCAAACTCCTGGATAGCATTGAAAGCATCATCGACACTAGCCTGAGTCATTTGCTGCACATCGGCACCGGCGTTTTCTTGAGGCTCGAAAACAGATGCATCCAAAGTTGGTGCCTCATTCGTTGGTCCACCCGCGTTTGCGGGCTCCGGCAGTACGGTGGGTTCCGGTGCTGTTATTTCAACATCCTCGAATTCAGGTTCTGGTGAAGACGGTGGTGATTCTGCTTCCTTCTCTAAAGACTTCTCAGGTTCTATAGGCGGTGTAGTTGCTGCCGGCGTCGCTTCATTTATTGGTTGCTGCTCTTCAGCCACGCTTGCTGGTGCCTGGTTATCTGGCTGGCTCGGAATCGTCGACTCATGCGGGTTTACTGGCGACGGCTCCTTTTGTAATGATTTGGCCGCTTTCGGCGGTGCCTCGATTATTTCGATATCGTCATCAACCGACTCGTCCGACGACTCAATCTCCACGTATTGATGCGCAATCTCTTTCTGATACCTCTGGCGCTCCTCCATGACGAGTTGGCGATCTTCTGCATTCATGTCCGCCTGTGCAGCCGCCTGATTCTTGACAGAGTCCCTAATATCGGTTTCGGTATCGAGCATCCAAGGAGGCAATGGTCGAGGGCCCTCCGCTTCAGGGGCAGGGCGTTCAAATCCACCTTCAGCTTCATCATCTTCGTCGGCCAGTGCCTCGAGCCTATCGGCCGTTGGTGACGATTTAGGCAAAGCTGCAGGCTGTGGTTCGGTGCTGAGGAATCCTCCTTGCATCTTCACATCTGCGGGCTTGGGCTCGAAAACAGATGTCCTCCAATCTAGCTTCTCGAAGGGCAACGGTCCGCCAAACGGGTTTTTGGAGGATAATGTAGCCAAGGTCCCGGCAGGCTTAGGAGCTGTCTGTTGTTTCTGCTTATTTTTGCGAGCTTTGGCCATAATAGCCATCAGATCATCATCGCTGTCACTGTCGGTATCGACATCCGCCTTTGTTTGAGATTCTGGCACTGCCGTGACCCGAGCTTTGGGGACCATGCGACTAGCTCGATTGTTGACAAGATGCGCAATCGTCCTTCCGCTGCCACCATATATTGGTTTGGACTTTTCGGCAGCCTTTTGTTCCCATTCCGGGACCGTAGCATTCTTTTTGCCGTCAGTGTCGATGTCTTCTTCATTATGATCCAGTGACCCATGCTGGTTCTTCAAAGACATGGCAATGGCCCGGTTAATGTCCTCTTGCTCATCCGCTGCTAAACCCTCATCCTGATCTGGGTCTTCGAAAAGACTGTCGATGGCCTGTGCCTGGTCCACAAACATCGAGTCTTCCTCGATGCCCTCAGCAGTGAGCAACCCTTGCCCCTTCGGCTTGTTTGCCTTGGGAAGCCTGTTCAATCCCTCGATGGGGACATCCTCAAACTCATCCGAGTCTTCCCATTCATCATCCTGGCCGTCTTGCTGGAGATTACGTCGTGAAGGCGCATCAACATCAATAGGGTTGTGCGCTTCGCCCTTGTCCTTCTCCCTCGTCACAACGCCCAATGCCCATCCGCCCTCGGCACCGTCGTTCTTGACCAGGATGTATTCGCGCCCTCTTTCGCTGTTGATGCGTCCGCTAACCGTCAGATCGGTACTTTCCGACATTCCTATTTCCACCATGAGGCGCTGCGTCAACCGATTCCGTTCCTGGACTCGCTCTACCTGAAAGCGCGAAAAATCCCTTCGATTCGGGAACATGGTCATGAGTTGCTCTTTGCTGAGACCCATTCGAAGTCGACTGCGAAGACGTGCCGCGTTGAGGATGTTGTAACGGTCGGCCGACGGCAGACTCTTGAAGAAGTCGCCATCAAAGTCTATCTTGCTGAAGTCGTAAAGATTGATGTCCTCTCCCTTGTGAAACTGCTGTGCATAGATCTCGAGCTCCTCGATGCTCATTACTCGAGGATCATTAGGCTTTCCCATCTCATGCATGCTCTTTTCCAGCGCTGGCAGGTGATACGCGTCCTGTTTGAAAAACTTGCGGCTCTTTTGCCGCTCCGTCTTGTCCAGGAGCTGCTCGTCCGCATACACTATATTCTCAGCGTCCGGAATAACCTCCCCATCTGCGACACCATCCTGGGCATCTCCCGCCGCCGCGGCACCAGCTGCCGCGCTTGCAGCCCCGTCGGAAGCCCTGCTGCGCTGCGTACGTCGATCAGCCGCCTCGGCCTCGGCGAGCCGCTGCATCTGCACGGCCAGCAGCTTGTTCGCGGTGCGCACGGCATCCTCTCGGCGGCCCTCACGCCTGCGCTTCCTCCCCTGCAGCGTCGCGCGCTTGAGCACGGGGGCGCCGCCGTCAAAGACGAAGACGGGCTTGATGCCGAACCACAGCAGCTTGCAGATGCGGCGGAAGAAGCCGATGACGTGCGAGTTACGCAGCGCGTTTCCCTCCTTGTCGCGCACGGCCTTGAGGAACTGGTAGATCCAGATGGAGGCGTCGACGGCCAGGCGTTTGCGGTTCAGCGTCTCCAGCTTCGTCGGGCGCGCGCATGGCTGCAGCACTTGCCAGAGGCCGTTGACACCCATTTTGGTGCGGCCTCAGGTGGGTATGTCCGTGGGCTTTTGCTTCCGCTAGACCGTGAGTGCTGAGGAAAAGCCGCGTTTTGTTGCGACGACTAAAAAAAAAAAAGATCCCCTCGAAAATGGGCGATGACGTCGTGTAGAGTCTAGATCGGCCCCAGAAAGACACTTCCCCAAGTGTATGTCAGGTTGGGCTCTCTTTACAGTTGAGGATACTCATGGTAAATTTCTGCTGCAGCAATCCTCCTGCTGCTGTCTGTTGAGGCGGTAACTAATAGACAATAGACCATAACCCGCAATGGCTGGAGGTTGTGAGGTTTTGATGCAATCATTGAAGCTGTCTTATGCGTCGAGTTCCCCGACGTCAGCAACCAGATCGGAGCTTGCGGAGCTTCCTCAATTGACTCAGAGTGGGTTCTGTAGGCTTCCAGTACCTAATCAATTGGTCACATTCCCCTGAATGTGGAGCCGATCTCGCCCCAAGCTTTCACTAGCCCTCCCATCGTAATTACGAGCCTTATGCCGTGGCCTGTTCAAGTTTGGGTAAACCGTAAGGCGACTCTGTTGCGACAGCCTGCCATCAGCCCTAAGGATTACCGGTACAATTTCATTCAACTTTCCCCGATAAGGTTCTATTTTCCAAGAAAAAGCAAAAAAATCATAATGGACGAGCAGGAGGCCATCGGTTTCCTCTCCTCGCTTCTAAACAAGTACCTGCGGGTCACCACCACTGACACACGCATGTTTTACGGCGTGTTCAAGTGCACAGATCCGGTTCGCGCTTAACCGCCTTTCTCATGCCCCTCCTCTACCTAATTACCTATTTACCCCTCTGATTTTTTTCTTCTCCTTTTCTTCTGTCCTTTGATATCAGCTCCCACGTTCTTCTGTTTGGCGGGACCATCACGACTAACGACAAGGGTACTCCCTTTTTTGGGGGGAGAATTTCTTTCCACAAACTCCTCAGGACCGCAACTTGATCCTCGCTCATGCTCATGAGTACCGCCACCCGACACCAGAGCAGGTTGCCGCACACGCCAAGAAGGTCGCGGCGGCAAAGGACGCGGGTGAAGCCGGCGCCGACGATGACAAGATGACGCTGGGGATGACCTCGCGATATCTCGGTCTCATCGTCGTGCCGGGGGAGCACATCGTCAAGATTGAGGTGGAAGAGTTTGCAAGCCAGCTGAGGGCTGCTGCCAGGAAAGGTCAATCCCTCTGGTCTGAAGGAGAAATGGCTGGTTTGTTATAGCCGGATACCCAACTCAAGAAATCATGCATGCTCTCCTTCGGGAGCGAGCGTGTTTCAATGGTTGTTAGGGTTTGGGATAATCCAGAGTCGACACTATTTTGTGACAGAAGAGTGTTCAAGAGGATTAACGCATCTATGATACCCACTCAATGAAATAAGCGATGTCAATATTGATCAGCTTGAGTAAGACGCAACACACTTGACGACTAAAATATAATTACCCTATGCAGGTACACAATATTGAAGAACATTTAAAATTGTTAAGATAGGAGCGATTGAAACCGAAAGCAAAAAAACAACAAAACACAAGCAAAGCAATCCATCAGCTCCTTGCATTTACCCCAAATGATGAACACCCTCGAACTTTATCTCACCAAGAAACAAAAACGCTGTCGATTGGACACTGCGTCCACATGAGCTGCTGTTTTGACGCCCATTTCTGTCGCCACCTAGCTTGATCATTAGGTACTTATTATGATGAACGAAAGGAGGAGCTCTGCCCCATATCATGGTCACGTTTGAAAGTTGCGTTCATACGCCTTTATCCAAGTCGACTAGGCGAGAACGGCTTCCTGGGACCTTCCACGACGCTCACGCTCGCCATTGAGACCGTGCTCACTATCGAGGATAGAGCTATCACGTTCATCCTCGAGTTCGTCCTCATCATCGTCAAACTCATCTTGACCGCGGACGTTCGAGCCCTGGACCCAGGAACCCTGCTCGTTGAGCGGAGCATCCTGTGCCGACAGGTCATGACCGCCTTCAGCACGCGCCTTGATATGGTTGCGCCTGCGCGTTGACAATGTTCGGGCACGGGTCGACAGCTTTGAGCTCACCGCGGCGTTCTGCGTTACCCAGCCTGTGAGTGCATCTTCGCAGTCCTGAATGATAGCCTTGCTCGCCTCATAGCCGTCATAGGCTGCACGGGTCTCTCCAGGTGTGACTGGCGTGTCGTCGATGAGCTCGAGTAGATGCTTTCCGTAGCCGGCAATGATTGCAACCTTTTCTGAGTGCTCGCGCAGGGCATCGAATTGGTAGGCGTATGCGGCTTTGATCTTTTCGCGTGTAATGTTGGACAACTGAGCCTCTGCGACCAGTGACTCGGCCTCTGCACGAACAAGCTCCTGCTCTAGAACAACAATCTTAGGCGAGTTGGGCTCCTTGTATTTGAGGTGAGCGATTTGGTCGGTGATTTTTTGCTTGCCTGCAGGGAAGAGTTGTTAAGAGTCAGTAACCTGGTTGATCTGATGGCAAACGGCAGACAACAAAAGGCAGCCTTACGGTCTCGACTTGGCTGGACTGAAGCCTCAATATTCCTGATACTCTTCATAGTCAGGCGGTATTGGTCATAGCGATCGACATATTGATCCTCAAGCTCGCCGATCTCGTATAGAAGCACGCCTAGCTTGTCGGTCACATCAGAAACATCCTCGTCGCCATGCTCGCCCCAGAGTGATAATTGTTGCTGAATCAAGATTCATCATCGTCAGCATCCATCAACTCATGGTTCGCAGGGGTGCAGTTGACTTGACACTTACAGCCACCTCCATGCGCTCTCTTGCGACCTGCTCTAGGCTGCGCATGACGTTCTTCTCCATCTTGACCAGCTGCGACAGCTTCTTGGCCAGGTCGGGCCCGAAGGCGCCTGCTGCGTTCCTGCGAAGTGCATGGCCTGGTAGTTGGTCCTCACTGTGAGCAGCGTGTTCGATACCACAAGCAAGGCTTCATGTTGAGACACTAACCGAATGCGCCGCGCCCAAATATACGGCCTGATTTAGTGCTTGAAGGAGGTGGAGGGGGGTTCTGGGAGAGGAATTTCGAGAGTTAGCTCCTGCGCGCAAGAGTCTGAGTCAAGGATTATTGTGTGGGATCGGGTGAATTCACCTGCAACTGGGATGCAGTGGGCGCCCTCGAATGGCGCATGGAGAATGTGCGATGCATTATGAAGGCTCGGTCGAGAATTGACTTGATTTAAAGTCGGGTGCTGTGAACAGCGGTAGGTTGCAGTCGACGAGACGGTTTATTCGGTTTCAGGTGTGCGACTAGTATGCGCTGCCCGGTAGGGTAGATTTGGCTGATGTGAGAATTTCTCCGGATAGGGACGCAGGACAGAAGCAAATGGGATTTGATTTGATGGGAATTGTCGCGTTCAAAGGGCGGAGGCGGGGGGATGGTGGTTTTGAGATTTATTCCTTGCTTCAATGTCGGCAGTCGACTGAAGACGTCAGCAAAGGGGCTAGAATGAGCTAGACCGGAAAAGCGGATCGCGTTGATGGGCGCGCCGATGTCCCAAAACTAGCACAACCAAAAAGACGATTGAGACGGTGCAAGAGCGATGACGGCAAATCCGAGGAATCACAACACAAGCCGGTATCTTTCAAAGCCAGTCGCAAACATGCCGCCGCACTGATTTGTCTTGGTATTCAACGGCCTTGTTTGTCCCAGCCTAGCCCACCGCAATTGACCGGATCTGACGATCAGTATCAATCGGGTGCTGTGGGAACACTGGCTTTTGGGTTGGGTGCTAAACTGTCCGGATTAGTGGGTGCAGGCTCCAATGTCTCCACCTACGTCATATGCGTTCGACACTTTCTGCTTGTTTCTGTGCAGCTTTCCTTTCTCGTGATTAGTCGTGAGGGGACTTTTGCGTCAGGGTACAGGGGTTTGAAGATCCGTACCATGGTACCTACGATAAGTTATCTTTGTTGTCCATTGCAGCAGCCGCCACATCCTGAGAAATATGGCGCATAGACACATGGTCTAGTCTTTGGTTGCGGAAGCGCAAGTTCCTTGGCTGTTTCTTTATTGAAAGGAGAATAACAAGTTTTAGGTAGGGAAATCTTCGAAGAGGCTCTTGTCGGTACGGTACGTGATCAAGGGGTTAGCTAGGTAGGTACCTAGGTAGGCATTAGCCGCAGCCCCCCACGTCTACCCTAACCCTTATGCAATCAATGTTTATTCAGCGGGGAAGCATGGGATGATGTGGAGCAATAAAAGAGATTGAACCCTTTGCTCTGTTCAGTTTGTCTCGATTCAGGAAGCGAGACGCGTCTGCGCGTGTTCCGATGCCAGCCCCAGCCAGACTGACTACAATTCTGCCTGGCATTATCCGACCCTGCCCTGTTATCCTTTCCCGAACGAAGCTTTTTTTTTCTGCATCAACTCGTCTAAACTCACACGTCATTCGATTCGCGCTAGTACACGCATTCATTACTCAAGATCTCAGTCAGGTCCCCAAGGGTTTGGGTCTGTCTAGCTTTTTCTGCCAGCACAGACTTGGGCGCGGTCTTGGTTGGTTCTAGCACTAGAGCACAAGCCAATCTCGCGCCTCGATTGCCCGCCGGCCTGGTTCTCCTCTGTGGCTGGCCTGCTTCCGAAGGCCATGAGTGCATCTTTAAAAGTGTACCTCGTTGGCAGGAGGGAGCAAAAGTGACAAGGCCATGACTGGCAAGCTCGGTGCCCTCGGGAGCTCGCAGGCTGCCTTTGTTGACTTGACCGACGATGACACATACGACTGTCTCGTTATTCGTCCCATGTTACCATCTGCAGCAAGGCAAACCACCCGTCAAACCACAGACGGGTCCTCACAAGCATTGGCCAGCTCACGTGTCAACGACGTGAGCTTTCAATCCAACACCACCAATAGTTATGTGGCTCACTTCTCGTCTGCGCCATTTCAAGGCGCACAAAGATCCGTGTCCGGCCCTCCGTCTAAGCACAACAGAGCCAACGCCTCGAACGGTCATTCCGGGTCGCCCTCCCAGCCATCTCCGTCACCTGTCAACTGGGACCTCGGAGAGCCTAGGGATCTAGACGACACTGCTTTCAAGCAAGGTGTTGAGACTTTCGATAACTACGCTGGACCTTACTCTCCTATGTCCAAGCTCAGAACCACTAGTTCTCGTGGGGCGTTGCGCGACAACCCTGTGCCCAACAGCTCTTCTGACTCCGCTGTGTCGCCGACTGGGAGGAACAATGTGACACCGCTCAAAGGTAAATCGGTCTTGTCCATAGAGGCTATCGAGGCCAAACTTGTACAATTTCTCGACGATGTGCGCGATGATCACATGGCACTTGTCAAGTTCTGCCATGAGGACACCTTTGCGGATCTGCCGGAGCGTCAGAATCTATCGGCCACAGATCATTTTATGACTTTGAAGGCGGAAGAGGTCGGCCATCAAGTTGATGATAACACTGCCATGAAAATCAAGATCAAACAGCATGGCGGGAGAGACGGTCCTCAGAAGCAGCGAAATTCCGAACTGCGCCGTTATCGTGCAATTTGCATCAAGTCGGATAAAAAGGCCGTTCCCAGCTATCGTTTCCATCACGTTCAAATCGGCAAGAACATCCTAAGCCCGAACGCAGGGCTGAAGTTTACACCGCATTTGCGGGATATGGGCGCTGCCGAGGAGAGAACTTTCAACATGTGGATCAGCGAGCTGAAAGAAATGGATCGCAAGTCAGGTCTGGATGTCGACAAGCAAGGTGCCGAGGGCAAACGGATGATTCAACGAGACGAACTTGCTGCTACGATCTCGCTCTATCTGGATTACTGGCTTCAACAGCTCAAGATGGAATGCACCAAGTCGACACTCATTCGGCATATGGCCAGTCATGGTGCTTGCACACTCGACTCTCCACAAGGGCCTCCGAAACATGCTCTCACTCCCAAGCAAAGGTCCTCCATTCTTGACTCGCATAGCACAGATGCAGATGGACCAGGTGCAACAGCAGCCGCCACAAGCTTCACCATTGCTTTCAACAACGTTTTCAGAGGGAGGCTGACGCTGCATGAAGTTCTATCTCTGGAAGAGACGGTCGAGATTGTAATGGACACACGCACGCGAATCAGAGACGCCGCGGCTCGTAGCAACGCCCAGGAGGAGTTGCCCGATGAATCCCTGGTAAAGACGGTAGGGGCCTGGCTGACCAGTTACACCTCTCAAGGCTGCCTAATCTGCTTCAGACACTCTTGTGAGCACGGTGAATATCTTCACGACAACGCGAAGCGCCCCTTCTCGATCGACTTGCTGGGAGGCATGGAAGTCATGCTAAAGTCCCGTCTTGTCGAGGAGGCCGAGAGGAACCACACGCACCGCGAGCCTGGCCGTCCCAGAAACTGCAGTCGGAAATGCTACGTCTCTTACCAAACGGGCAACCGTGAGATCCCCAGTAGGCGGTGGAACATTGAGGAAAGAATGATACTTCGCTGTCTGTTTTTGGTACTGAACACATCCGACCAGCCTATCACCGTCGCGGCACAGTGTGTCGTGGCTGAAATATTGGACATCAATTGTTTCGAAGTCCACAGAGAAGTCATTCGTCTCCGCCTGGAACGGCCCCAGGAACTGCAAGGCCCAGTCGGTAGCGAGTTGGAAAACAACAAGCGGGTCAAGGTCCTTGATTGGTATGACAAGAACCGCAAGATGCTCATGGGTGACTGGAAGCAACACACTAGACTCTTTGAATCTGCTAGATTTGAGGGGTTTGATCCATGCATACACGACGGGCCCTGTACGGCTGCCAACGGTTGCAACTGCGCCAAGCTGGGTGTCTTTTGCGAACGCTTCTGTCGCTGCACAGCCGAGTCTTGCGCCTTGAAATTCACAGGCTGTGCGTGCCATGCCTCTGGCGGCGGAAAAACCTGTCTCTCTCGGCAGCGTGAAGGTCGTCCCTGCATCTGTGTGCAGCTAAACCGGGAGTGCGACCCTGTGCTCTGCGGTGGATGTGGCGCAAAGGAGCGCGGCGACCCAAAGAATGCCTTCAACGAGACTTTGCACCGGACAGGCTGCCAGAACTGCCCTTTGCAGCGTGGTGTGCACAAGCCTCTGTGTCTTGGTGAATCAGGCATTGAAGGCTGCGGCTACGGCCTGTTCACTGCTGTCGACATTGCTGCAGACGAGTTCATCATTGAATATGTGGGAGAGCTTATTCAACACGATGAGGGAGTGCGTCGGGAGGCGCGGCGCGGAAACGTGTTTGACGAAGAGTCCAACGTGTCGTATCTGTTTACGCTGCTCGAGGACGATGGCATATGGGTCGACGCAGCCGTTTACGGCAACCTCAGCCGCTACATGAATCACGCGTCTGAAAGCGACGGCAACAGCTGCAATGTTGTGCCCAAGATCATGCAAGTCAACGGCGATTTCAGGATTAGATTTACAGCGTTACGTGACATCAAGGCTGGCGAAGAACTCTTCTTCAATTACGGAGAGAACTTTCCCAACCTGACCAAGCAGCGCCGAAACGAGGCAGATGAAGAGAGGAATACCTCCAGCAAACCCGCGCAAGTAGCTGCCAAGGTAGACGAAGACTATCGCACGCCAGGCAACAAACAGAGGCGCGTTGCCAACAATACACCTGGCCCGAAGCCTCGCGGCAAGCGCGGTGGTGCCAGGCCCGGTGCAGGGAGAAAGCCGAACAGTGCCAAGCTAGCTCTTGCTCAAGCCGCTGCCAAACAGAAGAAGAAGCCCGGTCCCAAACCTCGTAGTGGAAGCGTGACGGGCGCAAACGGCGCGCGAAAGAGTGCACCCCCTGTCGCCAAACCTTCTGATCCCGTCGATGTAGGCTATGAGACAGAGGCAGCAGCACCGTACTTTGCGCTCAAGGACGATCACAAGGAAGATGAAGACAATGACGATGGCGAATACCGCACCTCTAGGACGGCCGCGGGCGCCTCGGGTGCGAGTGAACAAAGTTCGTCCCAGAAGCGATCGACCGGGGCAATGTCCCGGCTTCGGAAGCGCAAATTTGAAAGCGATAACGGCGATGACGACGACGGCGGCGATTACGCAGGCACTAATAATGACGATGCCAGGTCGTCATCCGAGGGCGGCAACGTCGCCGTCGCCACCGCTAGACCGTCGACGCGACGTAGTGGCGCCGGCGCAACGCGGATGCGTGCTGCCAACGCGCGGCTCGTAAGCGTAAGTCCTACGGGCACAAGGCGAAATAGGCCTGATCATATGACCGTGGACTACTCGGAAGTTATGGACTCATCGGTGGAAGATGAGGAAGATGACGAAGATATGGACGACGTGTTGGACCGCTCCCGTCGGAGGCGGCAGCCGCCTGTACGATACCGTAAGGGCCCTTGAGACAGGAAGAAGAAAAAAGCATCCTAATTCAATCGGCTAGGCTTGGATAGGCTTTTCTTTTGGTGGTGAGCAGGAGAGTAGGGAAGCTGCGACACCTTTTTGTTCAAAGTCAAGTTTCGATTCGGTACAGAGAACTACATGTTCTCAAAAGGGCTGCTGTTTGGTTTTTGTTGGCAGGTTACTTCCTTGGTTGGTGTACATTGGTATGGGATTGGTTTTTTTCTTTTTTTTTTCTTCTGGTAGTCATAGTGGTTATTTCCTCGATCTTGTCGTTTATACACACCTTTATTTTGCTCTTCCGCTTGCATTTTCTTTTACTCTCAGTTCAGTCTCTCTGCCTAGGTAATATTAATACGGTAAGTGGTGGAATAAGTAGCTCGACAGACAGACGTATTTGGGGTTTAGACCTTGCACTATGTTGGGTCGACTCTACCAGACTAGAGCCCCTTCTTACTACAAGTCGCGTATCGGGCGACGAGTTCCAAGGTTTGTATATATGCGACATCTCCAAAGACCCAAGATTATCTGTCCTTTCGAGGTTGAGAGCCGTTGAAAGACCTTATGATCGCTGTCAGGAGCGTCTTGATATCAAGGGATATTGTACCGCTGACAAGATACAACCACTTGACAACCCTTGCATATACTTGTAGCAAGCCTGAATTCAACTTTTATTTCCCTGGGTATCTCTCTTTACTCCAACTTTATGCTTGCCCAAAAATCCCAGAGCCAATTATATGCATCCTTGTCACTCTTTGTCACATGAAAAATTCCTCATAAGTTTATCATCCTTCACATGCCCCATTCCCTACCTAAAGTCATGACAAGCTCACGTCCCAAACCTCGACCCCAACTCCGGCCACCACCAGCTTTCCGCCCATGTCAGGATTCTCACCTCCCAAAAGATCTAAATCTCCAGCATCGGCGACGGCACTGTACTTGTCCTGGAGCAGCTGTACCCGGACGGCGGTAGCGTCTTCCCCATCGGTCTTGGCGCTGTCATCAAGCTGTACCCTCCAGATCTTCACGCGCTGGTCATTGCTGACCGTCGCCGCAAACGACACCCTCCCCTCGTCACGGGATCCAACGATACGGATGCCCGTGATGCCGGCGGCGTGTGCCGAGCGCACTATGGCCCGACCGGATCGCAGGCTGGGTGAACTGCTGCCGTCGCCGGTCCGGCCCGGCACTGGTCCCAGATGCAGTACACCGAGGGCGTTGTCGTCGCCTACCGTGAGAACAACCCAGCCGCCTCCCTTGCGGTTACCTGCTGGGTGTGATGGGCCGACATCAAGCCCCTTTATGGAGCTCTGATGCAAGTTGTAGACCCCTTTGATTATATATTCGCCAGGAACCGTCGCCTTCGCATCATCGACGTCCCTCGGCGCCGCACACTCCCAGACGACAACAGCTCCGTCCGTCGACGCCGTCAGCACGCACAGGCGACGACCACTGCCCACCTCTAGATGCCGAATCTGCGTCAAACACACTCCCGTGTATCTGCCCTGGGCTAGCATTTCGAAGCCCCTTTCTTTCGAGTACAGATACGACCTGAGCACCGAGTTCGACAGCACGATGGAGATGAAAAAGGCGTCTCCCGTGGTGTGGTCCCCAGCGGCATGAACGGCCACGTCGACTATCCTCAAATCCCCATCGGGTGTGCGGTCGGGGTAGACAGCCTCACGCACGACGGCCAACCCACCGGCGTAGGCCGACCTGTCGTCCAGCCTCGAGACGCGCCAGACGAAAAGCTCCTCGTTGCCGGCGCTCGAGACGAGGTACCCGGGCCCACACCACTGCAGCGACTGCAACCCCGCCGTGTGGACGTTGAGGCACGCCACGCACCGCATCTCCTTCCTCCTCGTGTTCTTTTGTCCGGGGCGTTGCGGGTATTTCCAGATCCGCACCGTCGTGTCCTCAGCCGCCGTGGCCAGCAGGTCTCCGCACCAGCTCGCGGCGCGCACCTCGCGCCCGTGCATGCCGTTGCGGAGCGCCGCGTGGCCGGCCCTCCGTTGCGTGTGGATGTGCGTGCGTTGGGCCTTGATGTATGCGAAGCGCACCCAGTCGTCTGTGCCATTGACGGCTGTTCGTGTGTATGCAAACGTCCGGTGTGCTCCGCCGCAATCGACGGTGGCGATCTCGTGCTGTCGGGTTTCGTTCCAGACCACAAAGTACCTGCTGCGGAAGCCACACAGGATCAGCTCGAGGTCGGGGCTGTCGGCAGCCCTTTTAAACCAGGCTTCGGCGATGATGGGACCGAATGGTGGGCACGATTCGTGTATGAGCTTGATCTGCAGTCCTTCTCCCTTGTTGGGGCCATCGGCATTGCGAGGATTTGTAATCTCGTATATCATGTACTTTCCGTCGCGGCATGTGGCTAGAACGTAGGGACATGTGGGACCTCCTGGAACGCCTGGGAGTGGGACGATGGAAGTGATGGCGTCTTTGCTGGTTGTTGTTGCTTGCAAAAGCTCATGGAAAGTTGGGTGCCCCTCAGTAAGGCCTCCCTCCATCCTGTTGTGCCCATAGAAGAGGAGGTTACCATCTCGGGTCCCCAGCACAAGGGTATCATTGCAGACGTTGGCAGCAGTGACCACACATCCACTGCTAAGTGGTACAGTAGTGGTTTTTGTAGTGGAAGTGGGTTCTTTTGTCGAGTCTGTGTCCGCGATGCTCAGCAGATAGGCTTCATCATGACCGAGCAAAGTCACCACGACTTTGATCAGACCATCTGAATCAAGCGGTGATATCAAGCTTGCTGGGCTCCCAGCTCCCCCGGATAAGGGGAACATGTCCGAGATTTTCCTCCCGAGATCTGCTACCTTGAGCAGACGCGGAGTCGGCGCGGCGGTGAACATGTAAACCACACCAGTCGCCGAACCTATGAAAGAAATGCGGTGACCACTATCACCACCACCTCGGACAATGTTATAGTTCTTGAGATCAGACCTTTCTGCGTCTGTAATGGCAACTTTTGACCAAAACACATCACTAGAGGCAAGGACCTTACCCAGGAACAAGTTGCCAAGGGTAGACGTGACGAGAAGCTCATCCTGCGAAGCAAAGGCAAATGTCTTGAACGTCTCAGCCCCTCGGCCCCCCTTCCCGCCGCTTGCTGCCACTTGCGCAGACACAACCGCATCATCGGTGGGCAACCCGATGTCCGCAAAGAGATATGATACGGCGGTATGATCCAACCCGGTATCGAGCTCACCGTGCCCAGTATCTAAATCTGAGCGTCTTGGTATATGGCCATCAGCCACCAGATTTCGACTGCCAACATCTCCAATCAGCGATATCTTTCCATCAGAACCGCCAGTTGCAATCAACGGACGCCCTCTTGGCTTGGTTGATGCCAACAAGGCCGTAGACCAAATGTGTTTTCCACTGTGGCAGGGCGTGGTTTTGACATGTGATAAGGTTCCCGAAGATTGTCCTTGCAAGTCAAGCAGCCATTCCTGTGTCGTTGCATCCTCGCCGAATGAGTAGATAGTCATCCTGGGGGCGGCATCCTTGTCCGGGAATGGAAGAAGCCCCTGTGTTGAAAACTTGACATGCCAAATCCTAGACATATGGCCCATTGCCACGGCCAACGCCCTCCTAGAGCAAGCTGTGGGGGCAGAAGCTAGATTCTCCACCGAGCCTGCCTGAGGTCCATCGTCAACCTGCTGCTTGCCTCCAAATCCAGTCTCGCGACCTTCCTCCACCATTTTCCCGTTTTGTGACTTCATCCCTGAAGACGATGGATCGAGATTACGCTCCGTGATGTCCCATATGCGCACAGTCCTGTCGTCGCTGCAGCTCGCCAGCAACCTAAGAACATCGCCACTGGGCGTCAACAGTTCGTCCAAGATGTGTACGCCAAATATGGACCCTTCATGGCCCTCGAGCACAAACAGCACTTCACAGTCGCCCCCTATGGGATGCCAATTCCAGACAAAGATCTCGCCAAAGACGGTGCCGCCCGCGACCAGGACCACGTCACCTGCAAGCCAACGCACGTTAGCCGAGTACAGGATCGGACGAGAGGGTGATGCGACACGGCCAAACTCGACTATCGGGTGACCGTCCCCGCTCCCGATCCGAAGCTCCACGACCTCGTTGTGGGCCGTTATCAGGACGCCATCCACGTCACCCCGGCCCGAGGACAGCACGGGTGCCAAGGCTCCGTCGTAGATCCAGTCCGGCGCCGTAGCTTCCGTAATCGCAGGCGCCGCCCGATCCCACCCTCTCCCGGAAAGCAGATCCTCTAGCACGACCCTCGAAAGCACGGCAACCGAGCAGCCACCCCAGACCAGTATGCTCCCGCGCGAGGCTCCGCTGCCGACAAAGATGCCGTGGATGACGCTGGCGGAAAACACCTGCAGCTCGGCGCACAGCGATCCCGAGGCGACGTCATAGATCTTGAGCTGCGTGTCCTCCCCCGAGAGGAGATAGGTGTGACCTGCATCTGCTTCCCGTGCGTGACCACCACTGCCATCATCCTTCTCATTGCAGGGATCGTCGACCTCAAAGAAGGCCAGCGCCGTGATCGGACACGACACAAACTCGCAGTCCATCGCCAGCGGCTTGGTCATCATTTGAGGCGGGCAGTGGCCCTGTGCCATTTAGAAGAGAGGGGAAAAAAAAAGATCATAGACCCCACACACAATGACTTGTGTGCTTGGAAATGGGGGCATAAAAAATAAATATACAAAATAAAAATCTTGAATCGGGTTGACTTCTTGTCTAAGCCGGTCGATCCTGCAACCCCGCTGGGCAGGAGGGGTTGACAAGGTTGCTGACCTGGCTATTTTCGTCCCGGTTTAACTCAGGGGGAGAGGGGTGAAAATATGTAAGGTATGTAGATCAAAAATCGATTGACCTTTTTTTCCTTAAGGAATGGACTTCGTAGGCAACTAAGGTGAATCGGCGGGATCGCCGTCACAGGTCAGAACCCCTCTGCCAAGGATTTCGGTTTAATAGGGATTTTCGTGTGACCGTCAACTTTTTTTTTTCTCTCCTATCGAGTTCGAGTCATTGGTGCATTTTTAAAGGGGTTGGTTCTTGTTTGGGAACTTGTTCTCATGCAGCGTGATAAATTGGAGACCGATGAATAAGGCTTTCTGAGCACCGAGCCAGAGCGATCGTCGTGAGAAGTCCTCGCTGTTCAAACGTGGAAAAAGAGAGATTATTGTTAGTATTTCGAAATTTTCATAACGTGAACGAAGAGTCACTTTCCTGTTCAGGAAACTGCAAACATTTCACCCCATTGGATGACACGTGACGTAGTTCAATGTGGACCGAATTCAACTGCCAGGTGCGCGTTTTCATATATGGACTTGTAGGTAGATAAATATTTTTTTTCTGCCACAAGGCATGCTAGCTAAGGGGTATCTTGAATACCGGTTGAGAATATTCATAGCCTCCCTCTCCAAACC
>JAVHJQ010006289.1:0-12263 GCA_031306095.1 Pyricularia sp. CD86 | reverse complement strand
GGACAAAAGAGCCAAGGGAGGGATTTTTACCCTCACCACCATGGTTAGACGTTTTTTTTCCTGTCTACTTTTCTTTTACATGTGTTTTTTTAGGCCAAGGAAACTTTGAGAAATCACTATCTCAACTAGTAAAAATGAATTCTCGTCCAAACATTGATTCCTCTTGACTTCTCTTAATGTTTATTTTCTTTTTTTTTCGAATTCATCCGAGTGCCACCAACCCTGAATGAATGTAGTTTCAGTAACCCTTTTCGTCTGGACCTTCAGGCATTATTTGCGAAAATGTCTGATTTTAAAGTCAGGGTCTGTTATTCATTAGCCATAGAATCTTTTTTTTAGACATCCCAGCTTGAGCCTTTTAGGGGTCTACAGTGGTTCGTCTTTCCTGGCGATCTCTTTTGTTTACCCCCAAAAATAGCACCTAAAGGCAGCAGTTGACTAGGTAGGTATGCAGTTTATTTACGTTTTTCACTGGCAGGAGCTTTTGATCAAGACATATCCTGGTTGTTGGAGCTACTCTCAAAGTATAATGTTTAGCTGCAGCAGCAGCAGCAGCATCAATTCCTGAATTAAATACTTTAAATAGTTTCGGAGCAATCGAACCCTTATAAGAACCTTGATATCTTGACTTTGCACTTTTTATTTCTTTCTTTCTCCCATTTTCCATTGTCCCGTCCACTCTTTTGTTTTCACTATAATCGCCACTCTCGCTAAGTTGTCTTTGGTGAAATATTGTTTACATTCGTTTTGCGTTTCCCCAAGTTTTTAGTCAAGCATCACAGATACCCTTTCTCAAAATGTTCCGCAGTTCTGTTATTTCCGGTTCTCTTCTTTTACTATCCCTCTTGGGTAGTGTTCAAGCTACAATTATCCCAATCGGAACCGATGTTAACTTTGCCTCCCTTGAAAGGGATGGTGGTCTAACACCTAATGCTGTCGCCAAAATGGCCAACAAGCACATTGACACGGAAGAACACGATACAGTTCTTACCGACTTCTACGCAAGGAAACATCCCCACGAAACGAAGTACGTTTACCTCTTCGAAGTTGAAGACCCGCAATTCCTGGCTGCTTGGAATGGCTATTTGGCAAAGAAACACGCTGCAGAGAAAAAAGGGGCCAGCCCTCCCGCTGGCTATACAGCAGATCAATTGGCAGCTACTGGTCTTTTCCCTATTGGGAGTGTTGATGGGTATTTTGTGGTCGGAAAGGGAAAGGCAACGTATATTTGGAACCATAATTCTTTTCGGATGCAGAAAGACCCCGAGCTCAAGAAAATGCTCGGCGGAGCTTACAATTAGACCTAGTAAATGCTGATTTTGCCGTCGATGGGTGTGGCAAACGTTGCTCGTTGGGGTTGTGGTAGTCGGATTCGCGAGGGGGTCGGGCCGGCCAAAGAGGGCTTCGGGGTCGTAGGTGGTGTCAAAAGAAGAAGAAAAAGAACAAGAAAAAATGAAAGACAAAAACAGTGTTCGGCTAGGTTCACTGTCTCCAGTCTGGTGAGGGTGCAAAGGATGGCTTTTCCCTACTTGTAGCAAACCGCGACAATTTCCAATAATCCGACAAAGACAGAGTAGACAATAAAGGAGCCTGACCGGGATGTACCAAGAGCATGAGAATATGTTCCGTTTTTTGTCATGACACAGAATAAGACGTCCACCAAATTGTGCTACATCTGTAATATAAACCATTGCTTTCATCTGTCAGATAGCCTTCCATGGTCGCTGGCCCTGTGAAAAGAACCCGAACTGTTTATTTAATGCGGGGAAAAAACCGCCCAAAACGTAAATGCCCCTTTCTTTTTTCACATTTCAGAGAAGCCTGACTGTGGACTAGTAGAGTTATAAATACACAATATAACCCTGCGACTAGCCTTCCGTTCCGCTGCTGCGAAATGTCGCACAGAGCGCGGCGTAGTGGTGCGTCAAGTCAAGTACATTCTGCGGCAGGCTCGTAGCCTGGATAATGCTGCGGACCTTGACGGCGCCCTCGTCCTCGATGAGTGACCGGATAGTGTTAAGCAGCTCAGGAGAGAACTCCGAGTACCACCGGTATTGCCACGTGACAAGCCTGATTACAGCGGCTACCGTGTCGCGAGTGCTGTTTGGCTTCCTCTCGTAGGCTCTTAGTATGCCAGTGAGAGCCTTGGGGCTGAAGCGTTGGCTCAGACAGGCTCGGTACGCCTCGACCGCCTCGTCCGTGTGGTGAAGGCGCTCAGCCAGCGCTCCCAGTATCTCCCATTCCTCGGCCGACTTCTTGTACTGTAAAGATTGCAGCTTAAGTTGCGCCATTTGTGTACGCCAAATTGTATATTGCCGAAGATCCTCGTAGAGAACCATGAACAAGCTGTCCAACCAGCGTTCACAGAGACGCTTGTTGTTCAGTTTGGAATGGTCGCTCGGTACAATGCCCTTTTCAGGTAGTTAGCATACGAAATGTAGATTTCGCAACCGGGGAACAAATAGTAGACACGGGCAAAGACTTACATTTTCCTGATCCTCTTTCACCTCGGAAGGATCAGCAGTGGTCAGAGGCTTTTCCAGGCCCTGTCCATTCGGAGCGGCCGAGCCGGGCTTTTCTGCAGGCCCTGTCTCGATATGAGAGTCTGTGTCGGACTCAGCATCTTGAGCAGCGCCCGCATCGTTATTATTCGGAGAAGATCCCCTGAGGCCGTCGGTGCTCGCGCTACGTTGGTTCGCGCTTTCCTGAGTGGTATCCCTCACTTCTGTCCTCTCCATGCGGTATTCATCCTCCATTACGAACACAATACTCCTGGTCTTCAGCAACTGATCCCATCCAATCTTTGAAGTCATCTCGGTCAGAATCTTGTAGGCGTGCTTGAAAGTGCCCCTGTAACCGGCTGCTCGCAGGTTAAGTAGTGGCTCAGCGACCTGCTCGTTGTACCTGCCCTCTGGCTCGCTATCGATCTCGTCCAATCTTGTCTCGACCAAGGTGGGTAAATAAACATCCTTGGGCTCCGGCATCAAAGGTGCGTCCTTGTCCTGGTAGGTGAACATTGGACACGAGTTGAGGATCGTCAAAGCATTTTCCCAGTCCTCCATCGCAACGTATACTTCGGCCAGCCGGGCCCACGTGCCGAACTCGCTAGGGGCCGCGATCGTACTCCTATCGGCACAAGCTAATGCCATCCTTAACCTCTCCTCCTTCTGCTCAGGGGTAGTGGCGGTCTTGGCCTTCTTCAACAAGAATTCTGCCTGAGCGTCGAGCATGACATAGTCCATAGGAACCTCCTGCAAAGCCTGATGCAGCACGCGGACACCCTTGACCTCCTCGTTGCCCAAGAAAAGCACCTTGGAGAGCAAGGATGCAACCTCAACATTTTGCGACCGCAGCTTCTCGAAAAGGTTGATACCCGAAACGAACCTTCCAGTCGTTTGGAAATACCTCAGGAGACCGCTTGCCAGATGATTCGAGACAACGTTGGGAACTTGGACAGTTGAATCCGACCCGAGTTGCCAACCTGAAGGGTGCGTCAGTAACAGCTTGTGTATGGCATACCAGGCAGCCCCTGAAGTCTCTCTCACCTCTGAAGAATAGTTGCTCTGCAGCGCTGAGGAATCGATGCTCAGTTTCCGTGCTGGTAACGGGATTGAATCTGCGAACGCCCATAATCTTCCTGATCGTCTCTCCACTGCCGTCGTCTGCGTATGAGTATGCGCGCAGGACGCTGCAGAGGTACGTCTCGAGCCATAGTTCGTCGGTAGCCTTTCTCTTCTCTCCTCTCTCATCAACACCATAGCTCTCAACCGAACCTGGGATCGTGACATGTACTCGCATATCAATTCGAGATAACGCATTGTAGCAACTATTCAAAATCAAGCCGTCAGCCTCCAATGTGCTCGTAAACCAGTAGTTACCATCGAGCGAGTGATGGCCCACATACCAGTAAACTCCCTGGACTATCTTGGTTGTTGCAGCCTGACCATGGTCTTTGTAGGTCAGTGTGTTGATATATGCCGCCAAGCTCGCCGAGGATGACGCGTCAACGCCTGTGACATGGTGATAGACGCCAATCTAGAGTTCACAGACGAGTGTGTCAGAGATATTGGAGACCGCTGGAGGCAGAGGGAGTGATTTGATCCTAATTCCGTACCTGCTTTCCGGGGCTTCGTGTCTGTTGTTTTGTAAGGTGGACGAGGTCTGGAGGGCCCAGCTCGCGCAAGGCGATCAACTGATCTGTGCGGGCATCAATTGCCTCATGGAGGATCTCCTCGGTGATTCTGATGATATTGGCCGGTTAGAAATGGTTCCGTGGTTGAGCTGCAATATAATACGGGCGGATACGAACTCGGGTACAGCCGGCGCAACCATCACGAAATTCAGTTGTGAAGTCGCAAGACTCGAGCTTGCGAAAAGAGGGAGAGGGTTTGTTGCTTCCCAAAATCGGGATTGGAAGGGCGGATAGCGCCTTTGTTTGTTTTGATTTCAAGCTTGGAGAAGGACAAGGTGTCTAGCTGCGATTGGCGCCCATGGAAAATGCAGTCCCGCAGCTGCTGGCAGTCGACTGATGTTGGTGGGATTTAATTCACGGGCTCGAAAGATTAGCACAAGTTGAAAGCGCCCGTCCGCCATCAATCAATCGAGCTCAAAGACCAGCTTAGCATGTGCACAGACCATCAATTTGCGCGGTACCTTCCCAGTTCCCACGTTGCTTAATCCTTGGCCTGGTACCTGTCTGGGCAGTCCCCGCAGCAGTTTGGCTGGCGATCCTCGTATACTGAACCACTTTATCACAGTGTTAAGTACAGTAAAAAGACTTCGAGTTGGAGAAACGACCGCCAAGCACTTTACGTAGTGCGGTACCCTTGGTAGCATGCGGCGCGTCGATCGCGACTTTGTTCATTTGATGCAATAATTCATTCAATTCACAACCTGCAAACTGCTCAACTACGGAGGTACCTTAGGTATCTTTGAGCTTGAATATACAAATACTCAATCAACATTGGAAAACAAAAATTTCTCAAAGGGCAATGGCTAGGCTGATGCCGCCAAGTCATCACAATGGTAACAACACAAGCTCCCTCAATTTTCGTGCGCATTGGAAAGACAGGATAGTACTAACCCACGCTCCACTTGCAGCCCTCGTTCGCTGCTATCAATGTCGAACCGGAGGAAAACTTAGATGAGGATATCGAAGATACAAGGCAAATTCAGGTCGATGAAGCCTTGAAACTCTATCAGAATGCCTTGAAGTTACATGCCCAAGGCCCAAAGTCCTACGACGATGCCTCCAAGGCGTATGACCAGCTTTTTGAATCCGCAATATTCAAGCTACCCGAAGCGATCACCGAGTATGAGCGTGCACAGCGCCCACAGACGCCTTTTTTATCCCAAGAAACTGCATTCTCCGCAGCTCTCGAAGTTCCAAACCCCGATGGCGACCCTTCCGCCACAAGTCTCCCACAAGTCTACTACTTAGCACATAAGAACCACGGCCACTTTCGACTCGACCGAATCCGACATGAGGCTAAGGTTGCGAGCCGAGAAGGCAGACCGAGCATATTTGACCAGGAAGAAACACAAAACGAGGCTCTGGGCGTTCTGGGCGACTTCGAGGCCGCTCTAGACCGTGACCCATCGGATGCGGAGCTATGGAGGAGGGCCGCCCGCGTCTCCGCGTTTCTGAAAAGTGCTCGTGTCAGTCGATACTGTCTAGAAGCTGCTATCGAGCTTGATGATGACCCCGCTGTCGGCGATGTAGAACCGCCGTCTCTGGCGGAAGGATACGCCGGTGAACAGTTGAAGAATCAGTTGCAAGTCCTTGGGGACGACATGGCACTGTCGCACCCCGCGATGGGACCATTTGTCAAGTACGAAGTGCCAGACTTTCTGAAGCGCTTTTTGGACCCTCTGCCATTTCTCCCCAACCCCATCAAGGACATCGCCATATCAAAGCCTACCTTGGTCGAGGAATCATCGCCCAGACTGGTCCTAGTGGCTCAGGTAGCAGACTGGACAAACGTTGGACTGGCTATAATTTCCGCGTTTCTCAATCATGGCGCCTCCGGCAGAGGCGTCTTTCTTGAGGTACCAGAGATATTGGAGGATGAGCCGGACGTTGTCATGGACGTAGACAGTGAGTTGCAGGCCCAAATTGAAGCTCAAGTTCTCCAAGAGTCAAGATCTGGTTCTGCGGGATCTGAACGACCCAATGCAGCCATTAGCGACACACAGCAGACGGTTTCCAATACCGAGAAAACTCATGCCACCAAACCACCTGCGGACACCACGTCACATGCAGAGGGACGCAAGGATAGCACCGCTTCTTTGGGCTTTAGAAAACGCTCACAATCGGAAGCAGGCCTGGTTGATGGTGGAGATGAAGAAGCTGTGGACTCAAAACGACCTAAACGGGCTAGGCGACGCGATACAGCAGCTGAGGAAGTGGTCGATCCAAGCACGATTATTGCGAACCAGCTGCGGCCATATCAAACTGCGGACCAGGAACTGTTTCAGCTCATCAAAACCACTACAGAAACCCTGGGAATAACTGATCCAAGCGCCTCGAAAAAGATCTCTGAAATCTTGGAGTCCTGCTCATCAGAGGATCGACTTAGCAAGTTATCCTCCCAGGTAGCACAGGACCTCGCAGCAACCATAAACACTTTCACTATGGAGCAATCCAAAGTTCTTTTAAACAAAGAACCCGCACCAACACTTGGTTTGAATGCCTTCTTGGAGCACACCAAACCTGGCACGTCACCCGCATCAGAGAAGCCACCCGCCAACGAAACAGCAGGACTCAAGGCTTTCATTGCCAGGATCAACCGGGGCTGGTTCACTATTGAGGACTGTGCGTTTCAATGGTTATCAGCCATTTGTCATAGCTACACCGCTTCGAGGTGGTCTGAAGAAAGAAAGCGAGCTGTTGTTCATGTCATAACCCGACTTGATGATGGTATATACCAACGCTTACAGCATGAATCTAAAAGTTATCAGGACTCAGATTCGAGTGTTGTCGAAAAGCAGCCGACGATGGAGGCCCTTGCCCAGATGCTTTTCGAACTGCATCTTGACATATACGAACGCGTCACCAACCCTAACAGCTTGGTTGACGCTGAACAGCGCAAAGAATCGAGGTCCAGACTGATGCGGTGGCTATTTCTGCGCTCGCAGCTATTTGATTCCGGCAAGGCGCAAGCTTCTGAGGAACTTACACTTCGGTTCTGCTGGGCGGTTGTTTTTGCCACGACACTTTCCGACACAGTATCGCCAGACCATGTCCTGGATTCTTGGCGGTCGCTTCGAGAAGTGGTCGAGCAGGCTGGAATGACGGAAATATTCCTCCCCAACAACGTGGTCATGCCTGAGGTCTCAGTCAAGGCTGTGGATAGAGAGATCAGCAAACTCACTACCATGGACTTTTTCTTGGGGTTGTTCAAGGAGGATATGGGCGATCCAGTCGCAGTGATCAGCTCTCTGGAACCGGTCCTCAATCCGGACAGTGTTGCAGTGGTTACAGATCCCGAAACCCCCATCAACGGGTCGCCGCAGGATGGTGAGCCTGGAAAGCCCCCCGGAGTTTCTGTCAGAGAATGCGCAACCCAGACTCTTCAGGATCTTTGGAAGTTTGTCAGAGGAAGCAGCACCGATCTTAGACTCTTCCTCTGGAAACGACTGGGTGACGCCTACCGTGCCATCAAATATACCACCATGCAGTTCTCCTGCCTTCTTCGCAGTATCGAGATGATTGTGGATGACTTTGAGCGCGAATCTTATCTCACTGCCTCGGCCGAGACTCGCACCAGTATCCTAATCCACATGCTCAGAAATCTCGATGACCTCTTGATCCACACGTTGCATCTCGCTCTCAACGATAATACCTCTTTTGATATCATCGACGACAGCCATTTGACAGCAACGGCAGCAGCACTCGCAAAATTGAGCTGCATATTGCACGTATGCGCCATTTACGAGGATGAAGTCAGTATTGGACTCAAGCAAAGCAGCAATGTCGGCAGCAGCTTTAGAAAGTCTATACTGGATCTTTTACATAACTTCCAAGCCCGAACTTGGTGTTTGCAGTACTGTGTCTTGAAGGTTGGCATCGGATCGAACAAGGAGCTGTTTACCAAACCGAGCAGACATTTGTCTCAGCTCCTTGCCGCTATCCACCAGGTCCTAGGGCTCCGCAAGATATGCAAAGCCTCCAATCGCATCTTCCCCAAAATGATGCGTGTTGAGCTTCTTAGGCAGACAGAGGCCGAAGATTGGGAAAATGATCTTGGGCAGGTACTCTACGATCTTCACGGACTGAAACTGGGAGTCGAGGTGGAAGACCACGGCTGTCCTCCGGAAAAGCTCGAGAAGCGGAACGCAATGGCATTGGTAGAAAAGATCACCATTTTGGCCGACCGCATGTCGATGAAGGACCTTCTCAAGTCGGAGCTCAAGACTACCATTGAACATATGTCGCAGGCAATCGGACAAACCAAGTCCACGCCTCAGATGATCCACAACCTGCGCAACTTCACCGAGTATCTCAAGAAACCTATCCACCCA
Source organism: Pyricularia sp. CD86 (assembly GCA_031306095.1). NCBI lineage: Eukaryota > Fungi > Ascomycota > Sordariomycetes > Magnaporthales > Pyriculariaceae > Pyricularia > Pyricularia sp. CD86. The sequence continues at coordinate 3,740 of JAVHJQ010006289.1, read as the reverse complement.
CTGCGGCTTTATCAGGCCTGGAAAGGCACTGTGAGCATAGATGCAGTGACAGTTACCACGTCAGAAGCAGCACTTGCGGAGCACGGTTGGTTTTTCCTGCTCGGCATGATAGCATTCAGCAAGTTCAAGCAGGTCGATCTCAACAGGCGACAGACCCCAGGCGCGACTGATGATCTTCGTATTGGCCAGGCCTCCTTGAGAAGCCAGATCCAATTCACGCCAGATCGCTGGGATGCGTGGCTTCGACTGGCTGAATGTTACGACTATGAACTAGACGAAGCCGTTCTCTGGACGGCCGATAAGATTAACAAAGACAGGGCTGAACTCCTCAAGTTTCAGCGGAGCTCAATACACTGTTACAGTCTGGCGCTGTCCCATTCATACTCGATGTCGAGAGAGCTGTCTGACAACGATTCTGAGGCGCTATACGATCTATATTACAATTTTGGAATGCGGATGTATGCATCCAGTAGAGAGCCCTTCGCCATGGAGCCATTCAAGCACTCTGAACAGGAGAGATTTTTCATCGACACAGGCGAAAGTGAAAACGGCACCTACAAGAAAATCTTGCATATGGAGATGACGGATTACCAGGTCTGGAAGTACGCGGCGAGCCTATTCAGGAAGGCCATGGCAAGAAGACCAAAGGATTGGAAGTAAGTACTCTTTGTGACCGTAAACCTATGATATGTATGTCTGCTGAGACTAACATTACCGTAGGAGCGCTTACATGTACTCGAAATGTCTATGGAAAATGTATGCAACTCCAGATGACCGCCTGCCAGAGAGTACCAAACGAACCAAGCCTGGCAAGGAGCTGCTCATATCCGCGCTTGAGAAAGCCGTCGAGGTTGTGTCATGGCTCCCGAAACCGAGACATGGTCAAGATCCTGTCATCGAGCCCCATTACAAAATCCTCGTGGTATTATACAAGCTCGTTGCCCGCGGCGACATGACTGCACAGGAGGCCGCAGATGTTCTCCAGCGGCAGCCGTATGCTGTCCGTAGGGGCGAGGATGTCTTGATCGGAGACGGCGACTCAGATGATAAGGAAGAATGGGAAGAGTACGTGATCAAGTACCTCTGCCACCTGCGTGATAAGGACAAGTCGAACTGGCAGCACCGGATGATCATCCGACACGCCCGCATCCTGTTTGACTCTGATGAAAATGGTTCCGATGGGGAAAAGTCGGATGGCAAAGAAGTTTTTATGGGCGCGAAAGCCGCATTTTCAGTACTCCGCGAGTCCATGTTCACCAAGACAATGGTGATGAATGTGTGGAAGTGTGATGCCGAGAGGCCAGGTCGCCATCACGTATATACGGAACAATATGTGCGGTTCATGACACGGCTGCTGGTCGCTATGGACGACCGAGTCAACCTCGAAGCGCTGCTCCGTCGTATCCGCAAGAAAGGAGCCGACTTTTACCACTTCAACGAACTGTGGCACTATTGCGTGCTTGCCTACACGCGCCTGATCCGCCAGGCGTACCAGATCCCTACGACCGAGGAGGAGACGTTCAAGAACGTGAGCTTGGAAGAGTTCGAGATTGTGGCAGAAAGAATCACCGAATGGGCTGTCAAACTCAAGGCAGAGGAACACTCGGCTTTCGATGCGATGAAAGAAGCCATCGAGTTGAAGAAGCTGAACGCGAATCTTACCAAGGCAACACCTATCGACGATCTCGTCAGTGATTGTTATTGCTTGATCTATAGCGAGGTGGGCAGCGACCTGCCCGGGCCACCACCGGCCCAGATTATTGAGGACAGAGCAAAGCAGAAGGAAGCCGCTGCCGCTGCCAGTACCGAAGAGCGCCCGACTGGACTGAACAGTTTCTTGAGCGCGCTGGATACCAAAGCCAACAGCAGCAGGGCTGGGTCGAAGGCGCCAGATAAAACTGCCATCGAGCAGTCGTCGCGGCCGAGGAAAGTCGCGGGGGTACGTCGACCAGACATTCTTCGGAAAGCTGAACAGGCGGTCCTCCGGGCCATGGAGCCACCACAGGCGAAGACGGCCGCAGGCGCCTCATCAACTCGCGGTGGCGCCAACGGCGAGAATGGCAGGAAGTCGCGCCTGAGCTCTGCCGGGTCCGTGGGCGGCGGCAAGAACAGTCGCATGTCGCCTGGAGAAGCCGAGGGTGTTGGCAACGGCGGCGATGCCGAAGACGAAGACGTTGAGATGATGGAGGCAGCGGATGAGGACGAAGACAGCCGCGGGCCTGCTATCGACAACGATAATGACGACGGGGCCGACGCGGACAGCGAAGGATCCAGCCCCAGAGGTAGCAATCAAGACTCGACGGATGACGAGTCGGACCTTAGTGACGTACCTCCTGACTACGAGGACAACATGCCGGCCAGCCTCATGTTCCCGAATCTACGTAGGAGCGTGGAGTCTGCTGGGCCGGTAGCTACTAGCGACAGTGAGGCCATCGGTAGCTCGGATGAAGGATCCGGTGTCGAGGAGGAGGCTGCCCTGGAGGAAGAGGATGATGAACAGGAGGAAGAGCAGGATGATGAGCAAGTCGGTGAGCAAGACGAGGATGGCGACGAGGAGGAGGAGGAAGAAGAAGAAGAAGGCGAGGAGGAGGGGATTGAAGAGGAAGGTGGCGCGGAAGACGAGGACCAAGAGATGGCGGACGACAATGAGGCAGAGGAGGAAGAAGCCCAAGAAGGTGAATAAACGTAGGGTGCGTCCCAAGCATCCACGAAACGACAAGTGTTGTAGTTTATGTCTCTGCATAATTGCATCGTTAACGGGGGATTGGGACGCCTAAATTCGCTTGGTACAGCTCAAGGTGTTTAGGGAGTTTCCGGTTTGAAAAGATTTGGCTTTCTGCGGAGGTGTTAGTATAGATCAAGTTTGGCCTGGAGGGGCTTGTGAAGACGTTACCAATCTCCGTTGTCTCTTGTTAGCCGCATGGTCAAATAAAAAATAAAAGTTATGAATGAAGATGCGCTTCTACTTTGGATAACATGACAAATATCCAACCCGTCCTCTAAACGCCGGCTGCTTGACGCCATGAAATGGAAACCCGCATCCAAGAGATTCTTTTTTTTTCTCTCTCTCTCCAGAGCCGGCCAAATTGATGCTTCCTCAGTCCCTCGCCACCTCGACAACGCACACAAGCATTTCACCCCCCATCCACAGGGCAACTAACCCCTCCCACCGTTGTAATCAGCGCCGCCGGTCCTCCTCAGCTCCTTGACGACGTCGTCCTTCCTCAGATCGCTCCTGTCCTCGGTCTGTATGTCGAGGCTGTAGTGGTTCATGGCGCTCATGACTGCGTTCTTTTGGTTGATGATGGCGAAGCGGCGCTTGCCAATGTTGCCCTCGACGTTCTTGCCGTTCCAGATGACGAGCACAAACTTGGTGCGGGTGCTCTCGCTGTCGTTGGCGTACTCGACGCGCGCGTAGCCGTACTGGTCCTTGGCGTCGTCCAGCTTGGACACGAACTCGTCCCAGCCCTCGCTGCCCGTCGTCAGCTCCGCCTCCTTGCCCGACGGCGTCAGAAGGAGCCAGTTGGTGCTGTCCTTGTCGGACCGCACGGCGTCGTAGGCCGCGCGGATCTCTGGCGTGTCGACTTTGACGGCGTTCATGACGGATGGAAGACGGGGGAGGGTGAAGTGGTAGCGGGCGCTTGGTGAGAGGGTGACGGTAGGGACGGGAGGGGGTGGTTGTGTTGCGCGACGGAGTAGCCCTTTGTGTGTGTGTGTGTGTGTGTGTTGCAGTCTAAGAT
>JAVHJQ010006252.1:1222-17711 GCA_031306095.1 Pyricularia sp. CD86 | reverse complement strand
GGTCTTTACCATGTAAATGTGCTGGAACTTGGGGTTGCAGGGTTCAAAATTCCAACCAAGATGAAATAAAATAAAGAAAAGATATATAGTTTATGCTTAAAGGACCTAAAAAAATATATAAATCAATAAACAAACCAAGAATCAGGCATGTCAACGAGTGATGGATGAGCAGTGGTCGGTAACATGTCGGTTGACATTGACACAGACAGTGTTTCGGGCGCTAATGTGACCCTGTCCTATAATCTCCCCGAGTCCCTAAGTTGAGCTACTTTATTTACATGCGTCATGAGAACCGACTTGCATGTCAAAAAAAAAAAATACGGCATCAACTTTGAGCTTCGCATTCTCTCGGCTATTGGTTCCTTGGTGAGCTTTTCATCTTGAATACATTTGTATTCTATTGACAAAAAGCCTACGTTCAATTCTTAACCTGAGAAACTCCAAATCCGCTCAAAGCCCCACAATCACCCGCAAGTATTCAACATGTCATCTTGTAAGTAAACACTATCATAATTTGAATCTTCAACAAGAAACCCCAACCCATTGACATATTTACCTCCCCGTAAAAAAAAGTCTTCACCGGCACGGCGCAGATCTCCCACAAGAGCAAGCTGCCGGCCAGCGCAACCAAGGCGTCATCGGTAGCGATGCTGCACGACCACGCCTTCTACCTCGAGTGCGACCCGCACCTGGTCAAGTTCAGCACGCTGGACGCGGCCAAGGCGGCGTCCCTCAAGAAGACGTCCAAGCTGCCCAAGGGGATCGAGGCCGTGGCAGAGACAAAGTACTACGAGGTCCACGACCTCGTCCACAACCTGCCCGGCGGCCTGTGGGACTCCAACGTCATCAGCAGCTACGAGATGACCAACACGCCCGAGGGGGTGTTTGTCCGCATCCGCAGCCCCATGAGCGTCGTCATGGACACGTACTGGGCCATCAGGGAGATGGCAGCGGGCGAGGTGGCTGAGAATGGCGACAAGACGCCCGGTGGGTTGGCCATCGTCGAGGAGATCACCATCAGCGCGCCGAGGCTGGTCGTCGGCGCCGTCAAGGGGCTTTGCGAGGGTGGGTGGAAGAAGATTCATGACAAGATGCTCTTGCGGTTCGAGCCGGAGGGTCAGACCGCAGCTGCATCCTCCTCGGCAGCGGCAGCGGCGCCGGCTTAGGCGGAAAGTTTGACGCAAATTTTGTTTGACTCGTGCATATGTTATACAAATTTCCATCCATAATATTTTATTTTGGGTTACACGATACAGAGAAACAGCCAGGTCTTGACAAGCAATCAGTGATTAAAAAGTAGAATCTCCCCTACATGAGGCTAGAACGTCCTCCAATCTCCATAGAAGGTTGCCCGTCTTTCATCTGCCCACTCCTACCAACCACAAACTCGCGGTAAATCCTCTGCAGTCTTGCCCGCTCCTCCGAGCTGATGCTAGGCCGCGTCTCGTCCAGGGCCTTGATGATGTGCCTCCACCCAATCACCACCTCACCCGCACCGCTGCCGTCCTGCTTTCCTTTGTCATCACTACCCTCATCATCCACGCCGTTGACGGGGTGCGCCCCGCGGCCAGCCTTGGATGCCTTGGCCGCTTTCTTGGCAAGCTTGATTGCCTCGAGCTTGGCCGCAATAGCTGCCCGCTCCGCCATTTCCGACGACAGCGTGGTCGCTCCGGACGGCTTCCGAGACTCCTGCTCTTCGCCGTACAAGAACTGAACGTAGTTGGCTCGCCCTTTACCCGAAGCTGCCACGGCAGACTTCCTTCCGCCGTATTTGCCCTTGCCGGTCGATGTGCCCGTACCGGCGCCGTGATCTCCCAGGACGTCGTGAATGGCCTCGAGCTGCGAGTTTGACATGAGAGCCTGAAGATCTGCGCCTGTGAATCCCTCAGTGCGTCTCGCAAGCTCCAAGAGCTCGTCCTCGTTGGCCAACACCTCGTCACCGACCTTGACCTTGCTCGCGAGGGCCCTGATGATATCCAACCGATCCTCCGCGCTGGGAAAGTCGCAGAGCAGCGACTTGTCCAGGCGCCCAGGCCTCAATAGAGCAGGGTCGATCAGGTCGGGCCGTGAGGTCGCTGCGAGCACGTAGACTCCCGACAAGCCTTCTGCACCGTCCATTTGCGTCAAAAGCTGGTTGACCACACGGTCCGTGACGCCCGTCGAGTCGTGTCCACGCTTGGGCGCGATGGAGTCGAACTCGTCAAAGAAGAGGACGCAAGGCTTGGCCGCCGATGCTCGCTCAAACAGGTCTCTCACGCTCTTCTCCGAGGCACCAATGTACTTGTTCAGAATCTCGGGACCCTTTACACTGATAAAGTTGAGACCGCACTCTCCGGCCACCGCGCTGGCCAATAGGGTCTTGCCACATCCGGGATAGCCATAGAGCAAAAGACCCGAACGTAGACGAAGAGGGCACTGCGCAAAGATGGGTGCATATTTCGTCGGGTATTGCAACGTCTCGAGCAGAACGCGTCTCGTCTCGGAAAGCCCACCGATGGAGTCGAATTTGATAGTCGAGCTTTGCAGACTTACGTTGTGGAGCGATGCCGGTGTGAAGCCCTTTAGGGCCTCGTCAAAATCCTGCATGCCAAGCGGAACGCCCAAGGCGTTGAGATGATCATCCTCGGCAATCTCCTCGAGGGACCGACTGAGCGCCGCGTTTCGGGCTCTGGTTACGAGAAGCAAGAGATCTCCTGGCATATACCCGTCTGTCCGCCCAGCGATGTCCAAGAAGTCGAGGTCTGGTTGTAAATAGTAGCCATCACTACGGATATTTGTACCATTCTGGCTCGACCTGCTGGGACCGTCCATCCACGCACCCTCATCTTCCGCAGCGCTGCCATCGGCTGTTGTGGGCCGTGAATGGTCGCTGGGGGTATCTCTCGTGGCTACATCCGTAACAAGAGGCCCTTGCTTCGTGATGGCCTCCATTATCTTTCTTCTTGCGTCTTTATCGGGCGATTTCAGCTCTACAATCTCGCGAACCACATGACCGCCGATGACGACGCCATGTAAAGACTCCTTGGCTTGAGCGGTGGCTAGCAGGACCACGCCGCTATCCTCGGCGCAGTACTGTTTGACGATGGCACAGAGTGCTTCACTAATCTGCCGGCTGCGGCCGTTGTCATTGCCCACTTGGAGCTCCGTCTCAGCTGGACACAGCTTGTCGAGGTCGTCCAGTATCACAATGGCCTTGCCGCCCAGCCTCGCACCCCAGCTGGCGTTCATGAAGAGACGATTGAGTGTCTCACGAACAGTGGCAACCCTGCTCTCGTCGTTTGTGAGGCTGCGGCATGTAAAGTAGGTAGTGTGGTAAAACGAATCCCGCTTGAGGGCGTTGGCGATGCTCTTTCCCACGGACGTTTTCCCAGAGCCAAGTGCACCCGTAAGAAGGACAGATGACAAATGCATCAGATGAGACTTGAGCTCCTTGAGAAGCGAATCGATACCAACGAGGATATTGTCGCTGGACTCTGTCTCGTCAAGATCGTCGTCTTGTGTAACTCCCGCTGGTGGAGCCACTCCGGGCTGTATATCGAAAGGAATTGGCTTCTGTGATCCCAGTATCCAGCTCGTCGATTCTCGGTTTGGTTGTCCTGCCTCCGGTGGCGGGTCAAACTTGATTATGCCGCCCTCCCATCCCGGAATCTGTTGTATGCCTTGATAGATACCGAGGACTTGGCCATCCGTAAGGGGCCCCTGCAAAATACCCTTGCCATCCTTGCCACCATACACGAGCTTCAGTCGCTTTACCGCTTCCTCCTTCTCGGCCTTGGATTCGCCTCCAAACTTGAGCCCGGCAGAAGGTGAGCTGCCAGCAGCCAGAAAGGGAAAGACCTTGATGCGACGTATTGTGTTAGGCTGGTCAGACTTTTCAGCGCTCGTATTGACTGTGAAAGGTGCTGGTGCCGGTTCAATCTTCACCACTCCTCCCACAATCCCCTGGCAGCCCAGTGACGCACAAAGAGGCGTCGACAGAGCTACTGCAGATCCGTTCGGCGGGTCATCCCAGCCGCATAACATAGCCACAACCCGGGTAGACTGCCTTTGTTGAGCCTCGGCCCCGTCTGCAGGCTGGGGCTGGACGTTGGAAGGTCGCATGAGATCAACTGCGACATGCTTGACACCTCGGAAACCTTTTGAAAAGAGTAGATCCCGATCCACCCAGACGCTCAGCCCCTCCTGTAGCTCCTTGCCTGCCTCGTCGAAGTCGTCGAACCAATCTTCGCAGTATCGTCGGTCCATGGCGCGCAGGTACAAGGCAGGCTTGCGCTCCTCGCTTTTGCTCCTCCTGTTCCGTCTCACGGTGCTGCTTGAGCTCTTCCCCGAGGCGCCATCCACACTGCGACCTCCCTTGCTGCCGCTCTTCCCCGGCCGCGACGGCTTGGACCTCTCCTTGGGCGCCACTATGACCTCGGCATTGGGGGCAATCTTGACGAACGGGACATCCGATCCCGCTGGAGGTTCTAGGGACGCGACCCTGATGCTGGCGGTGGAGGTCGGAGAGACGTGCAGGGCCAAGGGGTGCGCGGCGGATCCTGGGACACCGCCGGGCGGTGCGTAGGCTGGATTGGGCAGCGCGCGCACCTGGGACATCATGTTGAGCTCGAGGAAGTTGGCGTGCAGCTCGATAACCTCCCAGTCCTCGGGGGTAAGGGGCTCGATGTGCACTGTGTGCGCCATAGGGAACTCTAGGTGAATCATGGCCGTGATCTTCTGGCCGTCGCTCAGTCCGAGGGTATGTGCCAATGTAGGGTCGATCTCCACGAGTGAGATTTCCTGTTCCCGTGACCCTCCCGAGCCCCGTGAGCCTTGAATACCATCGCGGGTGACTATCGGGGCGAGCTTGCGCTTGCTGGGAAGGCCGGTCCAGCCGAGGTATGATGACTTTTGTGAGCCGTCGCTAGATCGCCAGCTGAGTTCGACGACAACATTTTGGGCATGCTGGGGAAGTGGTAGACGTTGAATGTTAGTAAAATTATGTGAACGTGTGAGCACAACCGATATAGTCTATGGGATGCACAGGGGAAGCTTAAAGTATGCAAAAGCTTACAGCGTTGATATTGACAAGCAGGTTGACGAGAGCCGATGGTAAGTTTACGAGACAGTTCTTGAGGTGGACAAGCGAAATCTCGGCCGCTGTCGAATGCGCATTCTTTCGTGGAGCCATTATGTGGTGTGTTCTGATTTCTTTTTCTTCTCTATTCCTTGTCGAATCTGCTTGCCACAAGGAAGTGAGAGCAAGAAACTAGCAGACCATGAAGCTCTACAACTGAATCTGACCTAGAGCTAGATTGGCAGTTTGCTTCCCCAAGGTAATTAACTACACAAGGTCGGCATTGCCTATAGGTTAGGTAGGTAAGTAAGTCATTTACAGTTTGGTGCACTAGAGATGACGCGCAGGCTTCCCCTGTCTTGCCCCGTCCGAAGCTTCGGCTTGCGATGGGTTCAAGCCGAGGCATTGAGATTTGAATGGTCGAGCCGTTACACACCACATGGGGGTGTCCGTAGTGCCCTCAGCTTTGGCGGGGGCCGATGCTTTCACCCGTTGCCCATGGTCCAAGCTTTGCACCCAACCCATTTCGATTCAGCTTATCGATTGATCATGATCCACTGACAGGCTGCTGGTCGGCGGGGTGATGGAAAACGCGAAAACGCGCCCGAAATTCAACCATTTGACGCGTCTGTCATGTCTTCTCAACCCACTCTGCATGTCGGCGCTTCTCCAACCTTAGCCCAACCACCGCCAAACCTTGGCAGTGTATGTGCAGGCGCAAACCACCAAAAAGCCCCGTCGCATCCCACTTTTGAGGTCATCCACTTTTGAAGCCATCACCCGGCGCAACGAACAATTCGCAACAGGCCTTTGGACAGACATCGGCTTTCGTCTGATGCCATCTTTATCCCCGACCGTCAACAAAAGTATAAACAAAATCACCGCCGCAGGAGACGCATCCTCTTGCAAGAATGGCGTTGCTTCTCCAATATGCGGCTCCCGTGAGCTACTCGGCGCAACAGAGTATGTTCAATCGCTCAAAATTTATTGGCCGGAAGAAGCTACAAACAAACACCTGAATTCGAAGTAAATAGCAATTGCAGCTAATATTCCTTTTTTTGCTTAGCCGGGTTCGAAAATTTTATCCAGGATTTCAAAACTTCGCCAGAGCAGACCATTACCCAAGGGCTGGGCGATATTGCAATTGACGATGACGACTTGAGCGACGATTATGATTTTATGGACGAGGATGACGAGGCGGCCCAGCGCAGACAGCAGGAGAAAGCCAGGCAAAAGGGACCGCGTCACAAGTACCGAGACCTTTTGCAGGAGCTAGCAGATAGGAAGGTTGACGAAGTTGTCATCGACCTAGACGATCTGGCTTCGGTATGGAACTGCAATTGCAAGACTTTGGGCTCTTTGGGGTCATTGCCCCTTGTTTATAACAATACTGACTTTCTTCTGTTTGCAGTTTGAGGCAGATGTTGATGAGGGTTTGCGCTTGGTCGAATCAGTCGAGAAGAACACCAAGCACTACGTTGAGATTGTCTCGAGGGCTATCGACAAATTGATGCCAGAACCGAGCAGCGAGGTCAGCTTCAAGGATGACGTTCTTGATGTGCTTATGGCACGCAGAGCAGAGCGCAACCGCGCTGTGGCTGAGGCCGCCGAATCGCAAAACGACAATTCTCTGCTGAACGACAAATTCCCTGCCGAACTAGTCCGTCGCTACACCCTGGTCTTCAAGCCGCGGTCTTCGACGGCCGAGAATCCTCGAAAAGCCCTTGCTGTGCGGCAAGTGCGCGGCGATCATCTCGGACATCTTATCACCATCAGCGGTATCGTCACGAGGGTATCCGACGTCAAGCCCATCGCACAGGTCAGCGCATACACTTGCGACCGATGTGGCTGTGAGATCTTCCAGCCCGTAAACGACAAGTCCTACGCTCCCTTGACTATCTGTCCCTCGCAAGACTGCAAGGACAACCAGAGCAAGGGCCAACTTCACCCTTCATCCAGGGCGTCCAAGTTCCTCCCCTTTCAGGAGGTCAAGGTGCAGGAGCTTGCTGAGCAGGTTCCTATCGGTCAGATCCCAAGGACTCTTACCATCCTCTGTTACGGCTCGCTGGTTCGCAAGGTCAACCCAGGCGATGTTGCCGACATCTCGGGCGTGTTTTTGCCCACCCCCTATACTGGCTTCAAGGCCATGAAAGCCGGTCTCCTCACTGATACCTACCTTGAGGCGCACCACATTGTGCAACACAAGAAGGCGTACGCCGAAATGACTATCGATCCGCGGTTAGTGCGCAAGATAGATCAGTTCAGAGTCTCAGGACACATCTATGAATATCTGGCCAAGTCCATTGCGCCCGAAATCTTCGGTCACTTGGACGTCAAGAAGGCACTTTTGTTGCTGCTGGTCGGTGGTGTGAGCAAGCATATGGGTGACGGTATGAAAATCCGTGGTGACATCAACATTTGTCTGATGGGTGATCCCGGTGTGGCCAAATCTCAGTTGCTTAAATACATCTCCAAAGTGGCCCCTCGTGGTGTCTATACTTCTGGTCGTGGTAGCAGTGGTGTCGGTTTGACCGCCGCTGTCATGCGTGATCCCGTCACAGACGAGATGGTGCTGGAAGGTGGTGCTCTGGTCCTGGCCGACAACGGTATCTGCTGTATCGATGAGTTCGACAAGATGGACGAGAACGACCGAACCGCCATCCACGAAGTCATGGAACAGCAAACGATCAGCATCAGCAAAGCCGGCATCTCCACCAGCCTCAACGCCCGTACCTCAATCCTCGCTGCCGCTAACCCTGTCTACGGCCGCTACAACCCGCGCATATCCCCGGTCGAGAACATTAACCTCCCCGCAGCGCTTCTCTCGCGTTTCGATATTCTCTTCCTTCTGTTGGATACTCCAACTCGCGATACCGACGCCCAGCTTGCGAAGCACGTTGCCTACGTGCACATGAATAGCCGGCATCCAGATCTGACGGCAGGCGGCGACGGCGGTGTCATCTTTACCCCTCACGAGATGCGCAGCTACGTAGCCGAGGCTCGGACGTACCGTCCTACCGTGCCTACTGCCGTGTCAGAGTACCTGATCAAGACTTATGTGCGCATGCGTGACTCGCAGCGCCGTGCCGAGAAACAGGGCAAGCAGTTCACGCACACCACGCCTCGTACACTGCTTGGTGTCGTGCGTCTTGCCCAGGCCCTTGCCCGCCTGCGCTTCGCTAGTCTTGTCAGCCAGGACGACGTCGACGAGGCCCTGCGTCTTGTTGAGGCCAGCAAGGCAAGCCTGGACGCCAGTGCGGCACCAACGCGTCGTGGACTCAACGCAAGCAGCAGGATCTACAACCTCGTCAAGGCCCTTGCCGACCAGGGAGCCTGCCGTGCGGACGATGGCGAGGACGACGATGAGCTGGGCATCGAGCTGAACATGCGCCAAGTGAGGGAACGTGTTTTGGCCAAGGGCTTCACCGAGGACCAGTGGACCACTGCTTTGGATGAGTACACCGAGCTTGATGTAAGTTTTTCAATCCACCTGTCCCCTCTAGCCTGCTTCGGCTTTGTACTGACAAGAACTCTCTACAGGTCTGGCAAACGGCTGGAAGCGGCACTCGCCTTGTCTTCATTACGGCCACAAATGGGGAAGAAGATGAGGAATGAAGAAAGTCATGCATGCGTTAGATTGTTTCATACCCCTTTCGTAGTATTGTCTCTCCTTCCTTTTCCTTCATTGCGCTTCTTTGTTTTCAAAATGCTGGGTTTAACATGTGTTTTGGAGTTGTGGTGTCAAACTTGAATAAATGTTGCTTTGCATGGTGTTTTTGTTGCACTTTGTGGGAGATAGCAGAGGCGAGCAGGTAGTGATAATGCAGGAGAAATCACGACAAACAAGCGTGGGACTTTTTGGCATTAGATCAAAACCCAATGAGAACCACCCTGACATTCCAACACATGCCCATGATATATGTAAAAACTACAACTAGTTCTAGAGACCTAGATAGAGTGAGTTATATGCAAGGTACCGTTTTATTTTAGACTACTGGAGAGACCAAGACGAATTCTCTATTGCGTACATACCTACCTCAGAACACGAACAGGTTAAATGTTAACCAACGCAGAGCCGAGTTCATCACACGCAAAAAGTTCACTGAACCTGCTTTAGTACCCATGCTCATATTCAAACCTCCTCCGTATTTGTTACATTTCAATTTTTATTGTTCCCATCTCTATATGATTACAATATTATGTACACTCTGTACATTGTACATAGAGAGAAAAAAAACTGTAAAATGCAAAAAAGCACAATATGATACACTTTGACACCTCAGTTCTACATCTTCATGCTCATCAACGCAGCACGCTCCATCTCGCCAACGTTGCCGTTGCCGCCGAGCGACCAGACATCGGTAACCTTTTTCTCGTCAACGGTATCCCTCAGCAGGCCGCTGGCGGCCCAGTACTCCATCAGCGAGCGGGTCTCAAGCCTGGACATACCACCTAGGCGCAGGACGGGTACGTCCTTGAGGGCCTCGTCGACGCGTGCGTCATAGTGGCGGCAGTAAGGGTCCCTGGCAGGCGGCTCCTCGCCACGCTGGATGGCCTCACGCTGGGCGATGGCAAGCTCGACGCTGAAGGACTTGGGGCTGTTGCCCTTGGTCTCGGCGGCGATGAAGGCACCGCCGGCGGGGAAGCCCTTGAAGCTGTTGCCGTTGGACAGGCCGTCGACAAACCAGCGGACGAGAGTCAGGTCGTGCGAGTGGATCAGCTCAAAGGCAGGTGAGCGGTAGTCGCTCGTGCGCATGATGTGGGCGAGGCCGTCGAGTGTAACCATGACGGGACGACGGTCCCTTGACGGGGTTTGCAGCTCGGTCCAGAGGGCCTGAAGCACAGACCAAGCAGTTTCGGTCTCCTTGCACGAGTCGATGAGATCCAGAAGGGAGGAAGCATGCGTAATGATATCCAGGGAGAGGTCCTGGTGCTTGTTCAGCACCGTCATTGTCTGCAGGATGTGACCGCTAGCCTTGCGCATCTGCTGCAGAATGTTGTAGGCATAAACAGGTTGCATGTACTGCTGAGGTGTCGTGCCTGGTAACGGGGCGTACTCCGTGCAGGCTGTGGTGAGTTCCTGGGCTAAATTGATGGAAAACGAATGTCAGTTTTTTTAATAAAAAAAAAAAGTCCAACCCAGAAGCTTAAAGCCATGGCATAGTAGACATCCCACATGTGCGAACACATGACATGTGAATTATATGCACTTTTCGACATGCTCCTTCAAAATTTACGAACCTTCAGGGAAGTTGATGACGATCCAGTCATTAAGGAAAGCGGTAGTCATGGCCTGCAGCAGCAACGTGCTCTTGCCAGAAACCTTGTCACCAGAGATGACCATGCGGAGGTTCTCCTTGTTCACCGCGGCCTTTTGTATCCTCTCGGCCAGCTCAACCGTCTCGGTCCTGATGAGCGTGTGCGGTGCGTGGAACAGACCCCACGTCTGGGTGTGCTTGAAGGCCTCCACCGCCCTCAGCTGGTCGACGATGGGCTCCGAGAGGGCGCAGACCGAGCCGATGCTCTTCCTGTCGCCAATGATCTGCCTGGTCAGGGTCTGGAGGCCCTCGACGCGGAGGGCGTTGTTGTTACTGAGCTGGATGCGCTTGCGGAAGGCCTTTCTCTCGCCCGGCAGCGGCGACTTGCCCGTGGGCTTGTACGTCTTCTTCTTGCGGCTCACGTTGCCCTTTCTCTTTTTTGGGGCGGCCGGGGTCTGAGACGAAGCAGCAACGGGCGCGCTGACCGAGAAGGCTGCTGCCGTCGTCATGGGACCCGGCATGGTTGCGAGGATGCCTGGCATGGCCACGCGACGGGGGGCGGCCTTAAAGACGGCCACAGAAGGCCGCAAAAGGCACCTCCAGCAGTTTGGCGTGACCATGGTCAGTCAGTCTGTGGGGTGTTGGAGGAGGAAGACCAGCTTCGGCTGGTGACGCGCCGTCGTCGTTGTTTGTTTTCTTGTCGTGATCGAATATCGACTGGGTTATCCCAATGCTCCCTTTCACTTTTCTTCGCTGCACCAAGGTTCGTACCTGGAGAAATTCATGGTCGAATGCTTTTGGGGAGCTGGCAGGGGTTCGGCAAGCTTCCCGACGAGGTTGGCGACGGGGTCCAATCAGAAGCTTCGAATTCGCCAAATCGACCCACTGTCTCGGCGTCAAAGGTCCACTTTCGTTACTGCCGCTGGCTACCGCCTAAAAAGTTCCCCCAAGATACCTGGATGCATAGTAGATGTCGCGCAATGGCTTCGGTGCGGGGATCACATACCTACCTTAACCTACTATACCTTTCTATCTATCTCGCCTTCCCTTACCTTTTAATTGAGCTTTCAGAAGGCCGAGGAACAAGGGCATAACATCTAGAACAAAGCAAAATCATGTCTTCCGCAAAATCTCAGGCAAAACTGCCCGTCGCAGTCAACAAGCCGACGCCCTACTCATTCGATCTCGGTAAGCTATTCATTTCTCCGACAGTCGCAGATGCACATAAGCTCTCCTAATTTGTCGGCAGCAAGCCTTTAGCTAAAAGAACCGCTAACTCTGACCGTTCACCCCACAGCCCTCCTTCTCGCCAATGACCCGAACCCAGTAGAGCTCGACAAGACGGACCTGGAGGGCTCTCTGTCGAGCCTGGCCCGGGACGGCGCGCAGGCGCTCATCAACCAGCTCCTGACTACGTGCCCGATCCAGTCCACCCCCTCTGGCGTGTTGCTGTCTCTCCCCGCGCAGCAGACCGCCCTGCCGCGCGAGAAGCCCGTGCCGGCCGCCAAGGAGCCGACCAAGTGGGAGAGGTTCGCCGCCAAGAAGGGCATCAAGCCCAAGACGAGGGAGCAGCGCCGCAACATCCAGTACAACGAGGAGAAGGGCGAGTGGGAGCGCAAGTGGGGATACAAGGGCGCCAACAAGCAGCTGGAGAAGGACTGGCTCGTCGAGGTCGACCCGGCAAAGGAGGCAAAGCTCAAGGAGGGCGAGACCCTCAGGGGCCAGTCGAGGAGGGAGAGGGTCGAGCGCCAGAAGAGGAACGAGAGGAAGATGCGCAAGAACGAGCGGGAAGCCGCCAAGAAGTGATGGGAGAGTGGCGGGTTCGACAGTCTCTTGCGCTGTGCACATGTGTGTTTCTCTTTTGGTTCGGAAAAAAAGGGCCTGGTTCAAGCGGCCATACCGGTGTCTGGAGTTTGGCTTTTGTTAGGAAATCTTGTGGATATCTTGGGTGGCTTTCTGTGCCTTTTTTCACTACCATGGCAAATTCTTATGACCTCCCATCAACGTTCTTGCAACTTGATATCGTGTTCATGCCTACTGATTGTTTACAAAGAAAAATATCATCCCTGTGTAATTGTCACTGTTGACAATAGGTACGGTCATAGGATCCGCCAGCTGGCTTTCGGGAACCAAGGATTCAAGGAGCACACCTTATGGAATAATAATGAGCAGTAATCACACAGTGGAGCTTGGTTGCATATTCCGACAATAATAACTGCTGCATTTTCCGAAATTTCCAGCCTTTCAGAGTGGTGTCCACATAGTGGCGCAGATGTAGTGCGTATATAATCATTTTCCCGTTTCTCCCAGTATTCAAACCTCCAAGGCAGCATCAATTCAAATTGCAAGAGAGAAAAAAAGGAGAAAAAACACGTGAGAAAGTAAACAGGGTCGAAAACGACTCATACAAAATTAGTAAAAAGAGACAAAGTTCCGCGCCTTGTGCTTCATGCGTCCGAAAACCGATAATGAGGATAGAGAACTACAGATGCCGAAGGGGTATAAACAAAAGATATGGAACGAAATGCTGGGAAGGGGGGGAGAAGGGAGAACAGCTTTGAATCACAACTTAAAAACAGCAGAGCATCATTCCGCTCTCCAAAACCATCAGTCCGATGATGCAAAGAAATAGCGCCGTGAAAGATTCCGCCAAGTCGCGAGGATAGTGCCATATGAGATTGGAGCTACGGTCGTTCAAAAAAGTCCACATCAGTAGTAGACAGGGCCATCTAGAGGTACCCAGAGCCTAACCCACTGCAGCTTTCGACGTGCAAGCAAAGTAGGAAAGCATGATAGTACCCAATCCTCTTGTGTCCAAGACTGAGATGAGTCGACTAAGCTCTTTTGAAACGCAGAATGACCAGAAACAGTACTAGAAGCCCAGCGGCGACAGCGGTTTTATCGGTGATAGAGGTCGCATCTCTCCTTGTTGCCTCGGAGGCGTCTCTTGTTTGCTGTCTATTGTCAGAGTTGTTGAGATGGTCGAGTCTGACGCATCATCATTCTCTAGTTGAGGAGTCTTCTTGCGTGACCGCGGAGCCTGTTCCTTTGTTTGCTCCTTTTGTTGCTGCTTTTGCTGCTGCTTCTGCTGCTGTTTTTGCTGTTGCTTTTGTTGCTGCGGCTGCTGCTTCTCGGTTCGATTCGATTGCGAGGCGGTTTCCGATGAGGAAGCGGTCCTGTTCTCCATGGGGCTCTCTTCAAGGCGTCTCCTCTGTTCTGAAAGACCCCGTGGCGGCGGCTGGTCAAACAGCATGTACTCTTCTTCGATGTACTTTGCCTCGTCCTTGCAACCTTTCCAGCAATCCCGCCAGTCGCAGACTAAGAACTTGAAGCAAAACGCATCAATCTTCATGCATGGTTGGAAGCAAATGCAGAGATTGCGAAAGTCCATCTTGTTCTTATCCGAATGGGCCAATAATAGACTGAGATGGCATGTGATGGCAAAGAGGAGATAATAGTTGAAGGGTGACAGGTTGGATAGTTCGTCTATTAGCATCTGAGGGACCGTTTCTGAACCGGCACACTCCCTCGCTATCCGTTCTTGAGCTTGCTTGGGGAAGAGCTCATCCGGTAGCTGTCGAAGCCAGGCCTTGAGCATAGAGCCAATGATGTTGATATCATAAAGATCATCCTGGGCAAAAAGATCAACGTCATGTTCTTTTACAGCGATGATGGTCAGCTTCACTTTTCCAATTTCAAAAAAAGAACTTGCCTGTGCTTAGTACAGACAGATCGGGACATACCTTCATCGAATTTCCGTTGCCACTTCTTTATTTGTGGACCACTCCCTGGCACTCGATACAGGCCTTCGACTTCAGTCCCCTTGTAATTCAGATAATCGATAGCGCGCCACGGGAACGCGGGCATCCAGAATTCGGTCTTGTCACGAGAGTCCTCGAGCCTCTTGGAAATGCGTGTGCGGCGAACTTGTTCCCGGAGGGGCAGGTTCAGGACTTTTAACTGGTAATGTTCGTCGTCTACCACCGGTTCCTTCTCGGTAGTGCTGCTACTCCTTCCACTCTTGCCAAAGAGACCCTTGCTGATCATATCTGCGGCCTTGCTACCTGAGCTTTTCAGACCACTAAAAAATGCCGAACCTGACGTATTCTGATTATGACCGGTGGAGGACTGCACCTTGGAATGATTATCGCGGTGGTTGTCCCGGTGGTTCTGATTCTCCTTGTCGCGGCCCTGTGCATCCCTTGTGCGGCTCCGGTCATTCCTCTCCGCTGACTGGTTTCGACTGGAGGAAGACATCATGTCCCGGAAGCTGCGATCAGGTTGCCCAGGAGCGGTTCGCAACGGATGTTGTCCTCCAGCTGTATATGCCCTCTCGGGCTTTTCGATTTCCGGCTGTTTCGCAGATGTGGGTGTCTCCTTTTCCTTGTCTTTGGGGCTGAGCTGACCCTCCCTATCCCTTTCTCTCTGTGACCTTGAGCGACCCAGTAGGGCGAAAGGCTTCGGCTTTCCCTTCTTCCCGGAGCTGGACTCGTTATCGATCGAGGAAGCCAGAGATGTGCTAGACTTAGAAGGTAGTGAATTGTCTGTTCTATTTATCGCACTACTACTGTCCGCTGGAGTCGTTTCTGTGTTTGATTGAGGGTTAGTTGAGGGACGAGGCAATGCGCGACGCCCACGATCGGGTTAATGTCCCAAAAATCGGACTCTTACCTGACTGCTTTGAGTTCTGCTTGGTGACAGTGGAGTTATCAGAGCCCCTCGACATTGTGTCGGCCCGGGACTCGGATTTCTGATGGGAGGCCAGCCTGTCGGTCGATTTCCCGGACTTGCCAAAATTGAAGAAGAAGCCCGACTTGGACGACTTGTCGTCACCTTGCCGCTGGTGCTGGCTCTGTTGTTGCTGGTGCTGAGAGCGCAGTGATTGCTGCGATGACTTGTGCTGGTGCCGTGATGCCTTGTTAGTGGTTGCTTTATTTCGACCGCTGTCTTGCGAATTGTGCCAGTCGCCCGTGTCACCTCGCTTCTCAGTCGGATTCTGAGAAGGCGCCTGTTCCAACGCCGAAGATATCGGAGGATATGGGTGCTCGTCGGAGGGTCGCCAAGACTGCAGCTGCTGGTCTTGCTGCTGATGTTGCAGATATTGCGCTTGTGTAGCGGAAGGTGATGTGGAGGACGATGGCGATTTCTTGTTGTGGAATCTGAATGGTGATCGAGGTGATTTGGGCGACCGTGGTGAGCGTGAGTCTCCGGGTGACAAGTTGACTTGCAGCGTTTCAGTGAGAGCTATGCGTTGCTGTTGGTCATTGCTGGTCGAGGAAGCGACAGGGTTGGACTCAGGAAGCGTCAGCGGCTGAGGTGCAGGTTTGCGTCCCATCGTGGCCTTTGGAGTTGAGGGCCCGTCCCTCCCCGACAGGCCTTCGTCCTGATTCGTACGCTGCCGCACGAGAGGAGGCCAGGCCAGTCTGATCTTACGCAAGCCCCAGTGTCTCGGGGTGTCGGGGCTTGAGGCTGCGCAAAAATAGGCAGGTTGGGCTGCGACGGGATTTGGGGGTACCTTTGCTTGGGCCAAAGGCAAGGAGGGGGGAATGCGGGAGTTCCTTCGCCTTGCGGACCAGATTTGACAGGGTCGGGCTCAGGTCCTGTGTATGGGACTTTCTTGGTACGGTCTAGTCCGGCGGGCACTACTTTGAAAGGGTGAATTGCTTGCCTTGCTTGCTTGGCTGCTCAATTGGGTTGTTGGTATGTATGCTGGTTTGCTGGTGGGTCGGGTTGTTACAAGTTCGGTAAAGAACACTCGGTGTGGCCTTTTTTTTTGCTTTTTTTTTACGCGGAACAAGCGGGCAACAAACAAATAGATAGTTGGCGACGGGTATTGATGGATTCTTTGTGGCCCGTAGTATCGTACCGTGTTAGGATCAGATCAGCCTGAGGGATGGACATGCAATGCAGTCCGCCTGGTTCGGATGCCTGGGATTACGGTGACTTTTTGCTGACAGTGGAGGCAGGCGTGTTCTGTTCTGCATGTACGCTGTACAGCACCGTGCTGATTGGAATAAGCGCCGCTCAAAGCCTCTCCTGGGATCTTGCTAGCAGTGAGAACAATGGTGCGCCAGATTCCAATTACCGCGCTCAGGGCAGGCTGTGGTGGAATGATGAGCGGCAATTCTAACCAACTCGCCCAGTTTGTATGGATTTCGTGCGAGGGTTGGGCGCC